>JAEIFT010000986.1:0-24010 GCA_018904225.1 Lordiphosa mommai | reverse complement strand
ACAGAATTTATCAAATTAGGCTGGAAACCCGGCATAGGAAGAACATAAGGGAGAAAACTGGCGGATATTGACACATGAAGGCACCTCAATTAATATTTATATGTTTAATATTTATAAACGCGATCGTTTTTAAATTATATAGGCATATAAACAGGATTGAGATCCTACTTCAGGGAAATAGACGCTATGGCAGAGCAGGGATACCGCTCTCTAAAAGAATGCTTATTCTTTCTCACCATCCTTTTATGGTGCCCCATCACGATGGGAGTACCTCTGGAGGGAGCGACAGTAGAGGTCACCTGCGATCTGGAGGATGAAACTCTTACAGATTTGAAAGCCAGTGTTAATCCTTTGCTGGGTCAGGATTTTTCATGCCTCATTTCCCACCCTGAAATTCCTTCAATACTATCTACGCATCAAGTCATCAATCTGGATAATTCAGAAAACTATCCACTGGATGATGTATGGAACCTCTCGGTTCACGATCTAAAAACTAAAAAATTCCTATTAAATCGCAATATTTTATTGACAGGATACTATTTCAGCCGCGTACAAGCAGCTGAAGACTGTCATATTCTGAAAGCAGCGGGTTTCAATAATATAAAACAAATCGTTGGTCACCCAGCGATATTCAAAAAAGAAAAATATCGATACCAGAAGCAAGTGTCTGCAGACAAGAACGAAATTTCTGGAGAGGATTTTTTACGTGAGTATTTCAATGGAAGAGTTCTCGCAATAGCCTCCTCCGATGAGTTAAGTAATTTTCTTTCCGGAATTGGCATTAGAGACTTTTATAACGCCAGAAGCCACAGCGAGCTTGTCCAAATAATTACAGAGAAAAATCCATCGGGTCTTTACCCGATAGTGATTCTCAGTAATTCATCTGAAACCTTGTTTAATGAGATAAGTAATATAAACATAGGAAGCGTTTTCCATTTGGAAAAAGCAATTGATCGACTGGAAAAATCAATTAACTCAAAAACCATTGTAAATCAGTTCAAATCAGTAACGCCCCGGAGGCAATCCTGTGGCGTATAAAAATAAAATTCTTGCTTTGTTAGCAACTTCAATAATATTAGCTATCTCTTATTTTTTGATAGCGAGCCTATTATTTAAAGAGGAAGAAGTGTCTACCATAGAGAAGACACTTAGATTCACATTCACGCTAAAAACAACTCTTCCGACCATATACCCTTGACTCACATGACATCCAACCTGCCGTTAACGATTAAAAACCGGCAGGAAATATCAAGCATTGTCTCGGAAACACCATTTGAAATCATCGGTGATAAAAATATTGACCCTCAGATAAAATTGGAAATATCTGACTTCTCGCCGCATTCAACCAAAATAATCAATCTTCTTATAAAAATAAATAAATCTTCTGCACCATACAAATCCCTGGAAATGACGGATTTATATTTAAAATCCGAAAAATATATTGAAATAAATAGCGATCCCGTAAAAAACATTGCAGAAACAATTGGAGCCGAAAACTCTCCTTTTTTAATCTATGAATGGCTCGACAAAAATATCGAAAACATCGGCTATACCCGAGATAACAGAGGTGCAGCGTTTGCGTTGAAAATTTTGGCAGGGGATTGCACTGAACACATGTATGCTTTTATGGCTATCGCCAGAAATAAAGGAATACCGGCACGAGGATTTTCCGGATTTTACAGCAACCGGACTATCACTATAGCAACATCATCACTATATCATAATTGGGCAGAATTTCAGGATGGAAACATCTGGAAAATAGCTGACTCAAATAAGCAAATATTCGATAACGAATATCAAAACTATATAGCTTACCGATTGATTGGTGGAGAGGAAGAAAACTCTCAATTTACCAGTAGATTTATATCATTGGATTCAAGAATTTCTGTTGAGTTCTAAGTTTAAAAACATTCAAAAAAAGCAACATCAGAATATATAAAGCAGGGAAGTATTACATGTTTACCAGAAAAACTTTTAACTCCATCGCAATTATCCTAATGTTCACCTCCCTGCTAACTCACAAAGTTAGCGCAGAAACTATTTTTATCACGGAAGATACCTTTATATCGGCTGACAACAGCCAATATGCGGATAAAGACATCATCATTGACGGCAGCTTAGTAACCATTGATGGGTCAATTTCTTTTTCCAGTATAAAAATTATTAACTCCGGAATATTAACCACACCCGTTGCTACAACCAATTCCTCCACCGCCATCACCCTAACCGCCAGCACCATCACTATTGACGAAACCAGCCGTATCGATGTATCCGCAAAAGGATGGACGGCTGAAACAGCCACGGGAGTTTATAGCGGCGGCAGTCATGCCGGCTTCGGCGGACAATATGTTACCAGTACTACTTATCACTCCGGCCAACCTTACGGCAATTATCAACAACCTGAATTGCCTGGTCGCGGAGGTCGCAGCAGCTCTAACAATGCCAACAACGACACTAACCGTGGCGGTGGAGCAATCAAACTGGTGGCTGATACTCTTACACTTGACGGAAAAATATTAGCCAATGGCGAAAGTGTTATTGGAAATATATCCAATGGCAGCGGTGCCGGGGGGTCAATCTGGCTGGATGTGGGCAGCGTCATTTCCAACTCAGGAAAAGGCGAAATTCGCGCTGATGGAGGAAATCCGCGTACTTCCTCCAGCTACGCAGGGAGGAGGTGGTAGTGGTGGCCGTATCGCTCTTTATTATGACACGATTCAGGGATTGGATTTGAACAGTGCTATTCATGCCAATGGCGGTACCAAATTTCACACCAATACACGACATGGTGCTGCAGGTTCCGTTTATCTTCATGATAAAACGAACACAACAGACCCTGCTCTGATTATTCGCAGCACAGGTAGTACCAACGAGTATGCCATTCATCCATTGAGTGGCTCTTTTGAACACATGCTACTGATCGACAATGCAAGAGCGGAAATAACTACCAGCCAAACCGAGCTCCCGGTAACTCTCAACAATGCAGATCTGATTATCAATGGCAATAATACGTTACACAGTAATTTTAAAAAATAGTTCCAGCAAGATAACCATCAATGGAAATGCTCTTCTGGAGAGTGAATTTGAACTTGAAGATGGCCTGCTTACCATTAATGGAAATGCTTCTATAGCTGCCGGTTTTAATTCCAGTCAAAGCAATATCACTGTTACCGGCAATGCCGTAATTCAGGGAGATATTACAACCCAGACAGGGCAAATACATGTGCAGGGAAATCTTGAGATAAAGACTGTCTTCCCGGCAAGCAGTCAAACAAATTTTATTGTAGGGGGTGATATAAGCACTCCCAGCAATGCATTGATTGTTGATGGATTCACTCTTTCACTTTCAAAAAGTCATGCATTTTCTACACTGCAAGTCATCAATTCAGGAATATTAACCACACCCGTTGCCACAACCAATTCCTCCACCGCCATCACCCTAACCGCCAGCACCATCACTATTGACGAAACCAGCCGTATCGATGTATCCGCAAAAGGATGGACGGCTGAAACAGCCACGGGAGTTTATAGCGGCGGCAGTCATGCCGGCTTCGGCGGACAATATGTTACCAGTACTACTTATCACTCCGGCCAACCTTACGGCAATTATCAACAACCTGAATTGCCTGGTCGCGGAGGTCGCAGCAGCTCTAACAATGCCAACAACGACACTAACCGTGGCGGTGGAGCAATCAAACTGGTGGCTGATACTCTTATACTTGACGGAAAAATATTAGCCAATGGCGAAAGTATTATTGGAAATATATCCAATGGCAGCGGCGCCGGGGGGTCAATCTGGCTGAATGTGGGCAGCGTCATTTCCAACTCAGGAAAAGGCGAAATTCGCGCTGATGGAGGAAATCCGCGCACTGTCTTCAACTACGTAGGAGGAGCTGGCAGTGGCGGGCGTGTCGCAGTTTATTATGACACGATTCAGGGGTTTGATTTGAACAATGCCATTCATGCCAATGGCGGTACCAGGTTTCACAGCAATGCACGACATGGTGCTGCAGGCTCCATTTACCTTCATGACAAAACAGAAACGACAGAACCACTTCTGATTATCCGCAGTTCTGGTAGCACCACCGCACATGCCATTCATCCATTGAGTGGCTCTTTGGAACACATGCTACTGATCGACAATGCAAGAGCGGAAATAACTACCAGCCAAACCGAGCTCCCGGTAACTCTCAACAATGCAGATCTGACCATCAATGGCGATCATCTCTTACAAAGTACAGTAAAAAATAGCCTGATTACTATTAATGGAAATGCTTCTATAGCTGTCGGTTTTAATTCCAGTCAAAGCAATATCACTGTTACCGGCAATGCCGTAATTCAGGGAGATATTACAACCGAAGCAGGGCAGATAAATGTGCAGGGAAATCTTGAGGTAGTGACTCGTTTCCCTGCAAGCAGTCAAACAAGTTTTATTGTAGGGGGTGATATAAGCACTCCCAGCAATGCATTGATTGTTGATGGATTCACTCTTTCACTTTCAAAAAGCCATGCATTTTCTACACTGCAAGTCATCAATTCCGGAATATTAACCACACCCGTTGCCACAACTAATTCCTCCACCGGCATTACCCTAACCGCCAGCACCATCACTATTGATGAAACCAGCCGGATTGATGTATCTGCAAAAGGACAAACCGCTGACGCATTAAGTGACACCTACACCGGAGGCAGTCATGCTGGCTTCGGAGGACAGTATACTGGCGGCAATACTACCCACAGCGCCAGCCAGCCTTACGGTAATTATCAGCAACCTGATCTGGTAGGACGAGGAGGACGTAGTCACGGCGGCAACGGTATTGTCGAGAGCAATCGCGGTGGAGGCGCGATCAGACTTGTTGCAGAGACATTAATCCTGGATGGGAAAATACTTGCCAATGGCGAAAGCGTCATCGCCCCGCTTAATCACCATGGTGCCGGCGCCGGAGGTTCTGTCTGGCTGGATGTAGGCAGCATTACTTCAAATACAGAAGCAGGAGAGATCCGGGCTGACGGAGGAAACGCACGCTCTGGCTATCTGGGAGGGGGAGGTAGTGGTGGACGCATTGCTATTTACTACCAATCTGCACAGGGAATAAATCTCAAATCCTCTATAAATTCTATTGGAGGGAAGGGGGGGCTTCACAGCAAGCATGGGGCCGCAGGCTCAGTTTATCTTCATGATAAGACTGAAACAACGCAACCTCTCCTGATAATTCGCAGCTTCGATAGCGGTACTGATCATACTATTCATCCGCTTAATGATTTTTTTGAGCATCAACTATTTTTCGACAACGCGAGAGCAGAAATTACATCAGAAAAATTTGTTTCGTCGCTTACAGCAAATAATAGCCAGATAAATATTCTCGGTAATACTGAAGTTTCAAACCAGGTTAGCGGAACCAATAGCCATATTCACATACAGGGGAACTTGCAGTTCAACGGTATTTTCCCTGTACAAAGTAGTATCACAATGACAGTAGACGGACAACTTACCATCGCGGATAACCGTCTGGTGGTAGATGGTTTTACCTTGTCATTGAAAAGCAGCCAGCAATTTGATGATGTACAAATTATTAATGCTGGTGTTATTACAACACCGGTGGCCGATAACGACTTTTACAATGGCATTACGCTTACTGCCAACACCATCACTATTGATGAAACCAGCCGTATTGATGTATCCGAAAAAGGGTGGACCAGTGAACCGTCTACCGGGGTCTACAGCGGCGGTAGCCATGCAGGATTTGGCGGCCAATATATCAGTGGTAATACAACTAATAATGCTGGACAACCCTACGGTAACTATCAACAACCTGATCTACCGGGCCGCGGGGGACGTAGCGGTAACGCTAATGCAAACAACGACAATAAGCATGGCGGCGGCGCTATCAAACTATTGGCTGACACTTTAATTCTCGAGGGGAAAATAGTGGCAGATGGACAGAGTATTTTGGGCAGGGAGCATCATGGAGCTAGCGCAGGTGGATCAATCTGGCTTGACGTAAACAATATCATTTCAAGCACAGGAAATGGTGAAATTCGAGCTAATGGCGGCAGTGCGGATGGTGTTGCCGGTTACGTCGGCGGAGGCGGTAGTGGGGGGCGTGTTGCTATCTACTACCAATCTGCTCAGGGAATAGTTCTCACATCCGCTGCAAACTCAACCGGAGGAAGAAGTGGAACTAGTAGTAGACATGGCGCTGCTGGCTCGATCTATCTTTATGACAAAACGGAAGCAGCAGCACCCCTTCTGATTATACGCAGCTTCGGCAGCACCAATGCACATGCTATCCATCCGTTGAATGGTTCTTTTGAACACCCACTAAGAATTGAGAATTCAAGAACAGAAATTACATCGGCATATTCAATTCCCTCAATTGCGGCAAGCGATAGCCAGATAACTATCATTGGTAATGCCGCAATATCAGGTCAGATTACTGGAGCCAATAGCCACGTTTATATACAGGGAAACTTGAATTTCAACGGTATATTCCCCACTCAAAGCAGTATTAGCCTCAGAGTTGACGGCCAGCTTAATGTCCCCAATAGTCGCTTGCTGGTTGATGGTTTTACCTTGTCATTGAAAAGCAGCCAGCAATTTGATGATGTACAAATTATTAATGCTGGTGTTATTACAACACCGGTGGCCGATAACGACTTTTACAATGGCATTACGCTTACTGCCAACACTATCACCATTGATGAAACCAGCCGTATTGATGTATCCGAAAAAGGATGGACCAGTGAACCGTCTACCGGGGTCTACAGCGGCGGTAGCCATGCAGGATTTGGCGGCCAATATATCAGTGGTAATACAACTAGTAATGCTGGACAACCCTACGGTAACTATCAACAACCTGACCTGCCGGGCCGCGGGGGACGTAGCAGTAACCCTAATGCAACCAACGACACCAACCTAGGCGGTGGTGTTGTCAAACTGGTGGCTGACACGTTGACACTGGATGGCAAGATACTGGCAAATGGCCAAGATGTTTCCGGCAATGTGCATCATGGAGCCGGGGCTGGTGGCTCAATCTGGCTGAATATCGGTAATATTATTTCAACCGCAGGAAATGGTGAGATACGGGCAGATGGGGGAATCACCAGAACATCAGGTTATGCAGGCGGGGGAGGCAGCGGGGGTCGTATTGCTGTTTATCATCAAGCCATTTCCGGAATTACAACTGAAAATGTCAGTGTATTAGGAGGCACCGGAGCAAATAGAAATTCAGGAAATGGAGAAGTTGGTTCAATTCACTGGGAATCTGTAGAAGCGCCACCTTATATATTCAAAACCGATATTCAAGCATTTAACAATACATTGCTGAATAGTATAACTATTGATTTCACTATCCCCATGGATGAATCCACCATTCGTGCTGAGGATTTCCGAATTGTTTCTTCATTACATGCTGAAATATATCCGATTAGCATTACTAAAGTTAATGACCAAAGATTTACACTCCACTTTTCAGAGAGTTTATCTGAAGGGATATATACGTTAACTGTATTTCCTAATATGAAAGCTGCCAATGGATTATTTCTGGACCAAAACAGAAATGGTACCGGTGGTGAGCAGGATGATATTTTTGAGTTTCAATTTGAAATAGATATATCCAACCCCGTTGAAGTAACGGTAGACGTTCCACTGGCACCTGAAATCAATCAATCCAATAGCACCACTTATGTGCTTTCAGGCAATAGAGAAAATAATACATCTATTTGGATAAATGGAGTCCAGAGAGTTTTCAATGGCTCCGGAGCGTGGGCTGTATCGCTATCGCTTCCGCAAGGAGAATCGGCATTGGAAGTCAGAGCCAGAGACCTTTCAGGAAATGATTCATTACCTGTAAATATTATTATATTTGTCGACTCAATAAGCCCTGTTATTAATAACATCCAGCCACCTGCCGGCTCACATTTGGCGGTAGCGCCGGAAAGAATTCAAATACGTTTCACTGAGAGCGGAAGTGGCCTTAGCGATACGCTGAGCAAAATTGAATTATCCAGAGACGGGGCAACAGTTGCGGGCGACATCCGCGTGGAAGGAAATTTCCTTATTTTCGAACCTGCCGAACAGCTGCATGAAGGGATTTACAACATTATTGCCACACTGGTTGACAATTATGGGAATAGTTCGTCGCCTTATAACTATAACCTGGTAATAGATTTTACCGCTCCTGCTACTCCCACCGTAAATGAATATCCTGAGTTTACCAGTATTATTACTCATACATTTACAGGGACCAAAGAACCAGGCAGCTCTATTCATTTTAACGGTAGTGCTGTTATAGGTGTAAATGCTTCAAGTACATGGAGTTATACAAGAACATTAACCTACGGAAATAATAACTTCGTTATAACCTCAAGAGATGCAGCGGGTAATGAGAGCTCACCAACAACGATAAATATCTATTTTGATGATAAGGCGCCGGGAGCTGTATTACTTTCTGCCAATCCTAATGGAAGCGGAAAGGAGATCACTCTGAATTGGAGCTCTTATGACGAAGTACAGAACGGTAACGACATTAGTTTCTACAGAGTTTATTCGTCTTTTGAAAATTACAGTCACATCGATAGCGCCACTCAAGTGCAGCAAGTTTCACGTGGAGTCAAAACTGCACATATATCCGATCTCGAACGAAATAGAACCTACTATATAAGCGTCGTTGCTGTGGATAGACAGGGGCTGTTTGATAGCCAGGTCACGCCCTTAGCCGTTACACCAGTAGATACCAAAGCGCCAGCAGATATAACAGAATTGAGAGTAGTGCCGGGAGCCGACAATTTATCTTTGTCCTGGAGTCCCTCAGCAGATCTGGATGATGACCTTGTTGCATATCAGCTCCGCTACACACATTCATCTGAAGCCCGGGTAGTGCCTATTACATTGGAAGATGTAGAGGGCTTATCAACTATTACCTATACGATATCGGGCCTGGCCCCTGCCACAGCACACAACCTGATTGTCTCAACTGTCGACGCCACAGGAAATATAAGTGCAGGTGTAGGCGAGCCCGGTGTTACCTGGCTGAGTAATCCGGTAATCATTGAATCCGAAGAGTCCAGCGGTCGCGTTAAACTTCGCTGGAACAACCTTGCCCCGCGTAGTTTGTTAAAACATTACGCAATTTATGTAAGCACCTCCGATTTTACATCAGTAGAAAATATGACACCTCAGGTCGTAGTACCACATACCAATGCAAATCAAACGGTGATGGAACATACGCTCTCAGGTCTTACCAATGGAGAGAAGGTTTACATAGCAATTACTGCAGTCAACCTTTCGAATGGTCAGAACCCGCAAGTCATAACAGTGGCTGTTACACCTGATGCAGACTCCGATGGTCCATTAATAGAGAAACTCGAATATGTGAGTGACAATCAAAAGCAGAACTTTGAAGACAATCCTGCCCTGCTAAAGGTCGGTCATATCAATATTCAGGCAACGGATAAGTCTGGCGTCAGCCGTGTTCTTATTCGTCTGAATAATGAACCGCTGACTACGCTCATCAACATGATTAATGGCAGTTTTCAATATCCCTTCGATATATCGATATATGATGATGGCAATTACACACTAAGTGTTTCAGTATACGACACGCTGGACAACGTTACCGAAGAGGAACACAACTTCAGTATTTCCTTGTCACCCCCTTCAGCGCCGGTAATTACCCAACCGGCAGCACAATTACGCACTAACGTTGAGGTAATTACCATTCAGGGTAATAGCCAGCCGGGCAGTATTGTTCGTCTTAAAAATAATTCCGGCATCATATCGGAGAACATAGTTACTGAAGGAAATGGCTTATTCCGGGCTGAGGTCAGCCTTATTGAAGGTGATAACCGCTTTACAGCAGAAGCAAAATATCCTGGACGCGAAAGCTGGGGAGATGACAGTGAACCACATATTATTATTCGGGACACTCAACTTCCTAATGCACCAACCGGCGTAAGAGCGACATCCGCTCAGCAGGGCCAGGTGCACATTGGCTGGAATGCAGTAATATCGGGTAACCCGCAAAATAAAATTGTTGGTTACAACTTGTATCGCTCACCCACTTCATTTACATCAAAACTGCAATCTGATGTACAAAAAATAAATAGTAATATCGTGACCGGCTTGAGTTACACCGACATAACTATTGAAGATGGAACCTATCATTATGCGGTCACATCGTTTAATGAGAGCGGCAATGAAAGTGATTTATCTACCATTGTGCAAGCCAATATTGACAGCATTGGTCCGAAAATTCTGAATATTGAGTATCAACCAAATGGAAAAGTTGATGCACTTACAGGGCGTCTGGGAAGAGGTATTGTTGAAATAAAGGCAGAGTTCAGCGAATCTCTTCGAAATAAGCCTTATTTCGCCATAGTTCCTGCTGGCAGTATTCCCATTGCTGTAGACCTGTCACAGGACTTCCAAAACGAACTCATCTACACAGGGCGATTTGAAATTTCTCAGACCACGCCCTCAGGCGTTGCTTATGCAGTTATGTCTGCATATGACCGGGCGGGCAACCGGGGTACAGATATTGTTAATGGCAACCAGTTGCTCATTGATACAGATGCGCCCCATATTTCAAAAATTCTGTTAACGCCATCAGCACCGCTGGAAATAGATAAAAATGACGGTCTGGAAGTTACTGTGCTGATAGAACTTTCAGAAGAAATGACTGCAAATCACACGCCGGAGTTAATTCCGTTACTGGATGGCAGCATCCTTGATCAATACAGCAATGGAATAGCTCTTTATGCGGAGCACTCCAATAACAGTTCGTTGAAGATATGGACAGGCACTTTCCACCTGCCCTCTACCGCCGGGTTGGATAATCAGGGTGAACCAACGGTTCAGGAGCTATCTTTTGCTTTCAAAGCACAAGATGATCTTGAAAATATCAGCACTCGCATTCAAGGAACTAACAGCTTCCAGATTTACCAGGGAGATTTGCCTCCTCTTGCTGTGCCTCAAAATTTGAAAGCCAGCGCCTTACCGGCAGGAAAAGCGTTGCTGTCATGGAATGCAGTGCCAGATGCTGTGGGATACATCATTTATCGTAAATTGATAAATGATGAAAATTTCCAGGCTATTGATGAAATGGTAATTGGCCAAAGCTACACCGACAGCACAGATATAGATGGTCAGTACCAATATGCGGTGACCTCGGTTAGACGTGTCCATGCAAAAGAGTCTATCAGTGCCAAGAGCAATATCGTAACGATTAACACTGACCGGGTTTCTCCGGGATCACCCACTAATATTGCTCTTGAATTAAATGGAGCAGGAATCGCTATTTCGTGGGCAGCACCATTACGAGATGAAAATGGCCAACATCAAAATATTAGCGAACTTAAATACAACATTTATCGGGTTAATCTACCTGAAGGTCAACAAGTCACCTCTGTTGAAGGTATTGAACCGATTCAGACAGGTATAACTGCGATATTCACCCTGGATACGACACCTGATGAACAAGCGCACAGCTATTTTGTGACCGCCGTTGATACAGCGGGTAATGAATCTTTGCCCAGTGAAACAGGATACCTTAACGTCGACCTGCTACCAGTTAGCCATCTCAGTCTTTTACTGCAGGATAATGGCTTTCCAAAAATCACCTGGAAACATTCCGGTAACACAGTAACCCATCATCATGTGTATCGAAATGTGGCTGGTGAATTGCACAAGATTAGCGGTGATGGAGTAACTCACAGTGCTGCAGAAATGTCTTTTACCGATACAGCTTACAATAACTATCAGCCCTCAACAGGGGCAGTTGTTGACATGGTTTACAGTGTTGTAGCCGTTGACAATAACAATGTTGATAGCTATGCAAGTGAAATAACTTTACCTGCTTTAGCAGTGTCTGTTGCAGATCCGGAGCAATTCCGCCTTGAAAAAGGAGTAATGAATAAGGTTGTATTCAGAGTTGACAATAAAGGGGGAATTCAAGCTTCAAATCTTAAGTTGTTCGTCGATATAAATACCGGCGGCACGCAGAAAGTACATCAATCTGAAAATTTTTCAGTAGATGCCGGTGCCTACGCACTTGTTGAGGTGATTGTTGGTGGTTACGCTCAACTGGACGGCATCGCCGATCTTGGTTTGCGTATTCATCAAAAAATCAATGCAACACGGCATTTAACTATCGAGCAAAAAACGCAAATTTCAGTTATTAACTCAAGTTTGCTGTTATCTATCGATACTGACGAATTCACACGGGGTGGATCTGGCAAGGTTTCATTCACGCTGGAGAACACCAGTGAAGTTGAAACTGAAATAGTTACCGCGCTAAACAACGGCCTGGCAGACTCCGCAGAAATCCGTATTGTGATGGAAGATATGGAAGGTAATCTCATCGCCAGCCAGCCGGTGAAACAGTTTACTGGAGACGTTATTAATCTCAGTAGCGGCCAAACTGTGGCTCGTGTTGCACCAGGCAAAAGCTTCACGTCTGCGCCCGTGGAAATAAAAATTCCCCAGGCATCTCCGAATCAGGTAAATATTCGCCTTATTGTTGATAAATATCACTACCAACTGGGCAGAGAAACTCATGTCGAGATTGCCGGTAGCAATACAAGCAAGATATCGCGTCTGTCTGAAGCTCCTTACACCGTCGAAATCGCGTCTGTTACTCCGAGCACAATTTATGGAAAAAATGATGTCGTACAAATTTCAGGTAGAGCTATAGATCGTCAGAGTGGCATGAACATGCCCATGGTGCCCGTATCTTTGGTGTTTACGGTGCGAGGTTTTGAGAAAGCCGTCGCGGTTTATACCAATGAAGAGGGCACATTTACTTATAATTTCCGCTCAGACGGAACAGCGGGAGTTCACAAAGTATCAGCAATACATCCCTCAATCACTGATCGCCCCGAGAGTGGTCAATTTACTGTATCAGGCGCTAGCGCATCGCCATCCCGCCTGACCGTTAACATTCCACGTAACTACACACAAAATATTCCTATCAAGGTCAATGCCGGGCATGATTCTGTGTTAACCAATGTGCGTATTGTACTTATGGGCATTGAAGACGGGTTCACGCCGCAATTGCCTTTCGGGATCAATGTCTCCCACAACACCATCAATCGTTTGGAGCCCAATACCAGTGGCTATCTGAACATCTCCTTCAACGGAGATAATATGGCCAGTGCCAGCGGGAAACTGCGCTTCAAAGTCATCGCCGATAACTTTGAAGAAACCGGAATAACCGAAATTAACCTGAGCTATACACTCTCCGAAGCCAAGCCTGCGTTGGTATCCGCACCCACACATGTAGATACAGGCGTAAGTTTGGGCAAGGAGATCACAGAGAGTCTTGTTTTCACCAACAAGGGCCTGGAAATTTTACGTAACCCGCAGGTTTCAATAACCCGCCCCGATGGCTCTGCTGCACCTGATTGGCTCCACCTCATATCTTCCAGAGCGCCTGGCGATATAGCCATCAATGGTACTTACACGGCACAGGTCAATATCAGCCCGGGTCAAAATACGTCAGAAAGTAACTACGAATTCCGTATTCGTGTAACCAGTGAAAACATGGAAACATTCTCCATTCCTGTTTTCATAGCCGTAACACAGTCCGGTCGTGGTAGCGCATTCTTCCATGCCGCCGATATTTACACCTCAACCCTGGACGAGAACAACCAGCTGGTTCCCGGGCTGAAAGGAGTGAAAATTTCTCTTCAGAATGAAGAGGTGTTGTCTCAAACCTTTGATTTGGGCACCAACCTTTATGGAGAAGCTCTGTTCGAAAATATACCGGCAGGTCGTTATGTCTACAGAGCCAGTGCGTTCGACCATGCCAGTGTGACGGGGCGCTTATGGATAAAACCTGGAGCAACCAGCTCGGAACGGATTTTCCTGATGAATAACATCATCAATGTTGAATGGGGTGTTAGGGAAATTACGCTGGAGGATCGTTATGAAATTATCCTCCAGGCAACATTCCAAACCAACGTTCCTGTAGCGGTGGTTATGCTATCTCCATTAAACGTGCAATTGCCTGTCATGAAGAAAGGAGACATATTTCATGGAGAATTGCTACTCACCAATCACGGGCTTATTCAAGCTACCAATATCAGGCAAACACTGCCGCAAAATAACGATGCAATGCGAATAGAGTTTATTCGTCAGGTTCCCGAAACATTGGATGCAGGCGAAGTATTCACACTGCCGTACCGAATTGTTGCACTCCGGGACTTCAATCCGGCAGCAGAAACCTTTGCAACGGGTGGCAGCGCCTGCAGTGTTAATGCACAAACCAAAGTAGATTATGAAAGCGAATGTGCCAATGGAACAACCGTGCCAGGCGGAACCAGTGCTCAATGGAATAGCAACTGGAGCGGCTGTGGTGGCAGTGGCGGTGGCGGTGGCGGCGGTTACTACGGTGGCGGTGGTGGTGGCGGTGGTGGTAGTGGTTATTCGCCGATAGGCTCAATCATCACGGAAGCACCACTCTGGTGCCAGCATGTCTCGGAATGTGAAGACAACAACTGTGACAACGGCGCCGGCCGCTAAATGCGCACGGCAGAAGAATGTGACGGATTTAAATATGAAACAAGGAATTGATGTGATTTCAAATATTATTAAACACAAGCTTGATGATATAGGCTCGCGGAATAAATCGCGTCGAATGTGCTGTCCATTATTGACAGTGCTATTCATTCTCAGCTTATTGATTCCTGTTGCCGCAATTGCGGCACCTGGGATCACCAGTGACAAAGCTTCTCCTCATTATTCCAACTTTGTGAATATGGAAACCTTTGAAGACCTGCGTATCAAAGTTCTTGGCGGCGACGTTCGAGTAACGAGGCGCTGGACAGGAAGCCAGTGGGTGTGGAACAGCCGATGGGATGACCTTGCAGTAGATATGGAGCAATCTCTTTACCACGCCCAGCTTGCCTGGATCAAACGGGGTAGCGGCAACGTTGCAAAAGACCCTGCCTTGCGCATAAGACAAAATACGCCCTCTATTATCTATAGGGCCGGGCAGGTTTATCGTAGAGTTTCACAGGGTGGAGGAAGGGCCCTTTATGAAAACCAGATGCGTCAGTTTATCACCATGACCAATTCCGGCTTCAGCTGGAAAGATTCGAAAGGCAACACTGTCGAATACGATTATTACGGGAGATTTCTAAGCTATGCAGATAGAAACGGCGTTGCTGTCTATTTGGAAAGAGACGATGCTGGCTATATAACTGCTATTAAAGATCACCACAAAAATACCGTACTCCATTATTCGTGGGAGGCAATACCCGGCAGTGAAAGCTTTACCAACCTGAAAGGTCACACGGAATTTCCACAAAGGCTTACCGGTTTAACGGACTACACGGATCGTAGTGTTTCCTATATATGGGACAGCAACAATCGACTTACCGAAATTATTGACGTTCTCGGAAGCTCCTGGCAATTAAGATACAGCAGCTCCGGGCAGCTTACAGAAATTCTTGACCCCCTCGAAAGAGCGACAAAATACAACATTGGCCTGAATGGCCGATTCAACTCGCGTATTGATGCCGATGGTGTAGGCGTCTCCTATACCTACAGTTATAGCAACGAAGATAAAGAATATTACGTTCAGGAAAAACATACCTCCGGCCGGGTTAATGAAAGCTGGTTTAACGCGATGGGCATGTTGGTCCGCGAAGGTGTAAATGGCGAGCAAAATTCATCGAAAACGTTAGTGCTATCCAATAACAGCACCGATATTTCCAGTTTTACTCAGTGCTACAACACAAAAGCTGTTTATTGGTACCGAGGGAGCGCTTTAGTAGATATCGACTGGATCATTGGCGGGCCAAGAGGAAACTTGAGCCAGGATATCAATGAAACAGAACCCCACCACAACACGCCTACAGACATGCCTGTATGCGGCGCACCACTCCCCATCAAACAGGAAATAACCACGGATGCAAGAGGCGGTAAAACCGTACAGGAGTTTGACCAATGGCGAAATGTTATTAGTCAAACCAATCCAGACGGTAGCCGTACACAGACTACCTGGAATAACACATTAGGCTTACCTCTGCGTATTACAAACGAAATCGGCGTTGTCACACTCTACGAATATGATGCTCGCGGAAATTTAATCACCTTTACAGAAGCATCCGGCACCGCTGATGAACGTGTTACACGCTTCACTTATGACCAATACGGACAGCAGCTTACAAAAACAACCGGTGAATCCGCTGCCAATAACACAGCATTGGCCACTACAACATATGAGTACGACGAATATGGCAATGTTCTGAAAGAAGTTGACCCAATGGGGGGGATTATAACCTACTCGGAATACGATGCTTTAGGAAATGCTCACCGCCTTAAAGACGCCAGAGCCAATGCTGAAAGTGCTGATTACCATTGGACAAAAAATTATGATGCAACTGGAAATTTGCTAAGCGACCTTGACCCTTATGGTGAAGGCACCACTCTTCTCCACAATGCAGCGGGAGATAATACGCAAACTTCGGAATATGGCATTATTACCCTTATTGAGAACAATGCCAGCGGTTTACCCTTAACAGTGACAGATGCAGCTGAGCAGACAACACTCTTTACCTACAACCACCACAACATGCCTGCTAGCATCACAGATGCCATGGGCAACAACAACAGCTTCAGTTACGACAAACAAGGGCTTTTAACTGGTATGAGTGATGGGGAAGACAACACTACCCACTATCACTACCAGCACAATTACTTGAGGACAATCCAGTACCCAAGTTTTAGCGAAGAGCAACTTTACGATAGTCAATGGAGGCTGACTGGCACTCACCAACAAGCTAATAACCAACGCTATACAAGACGAACCGTCTATGACGCGCTAGGCCAGCCTATCCGCACTACTGATGCTAACGGCAACAGCGAAAATTATATCTACGATCACTTGGGGCGCATCGTCAGGGTCGTCGACTCCTTGGGTGGCATTACTCGATTTTCCTACGATGCCCGGGACAACTTGTTACAAGTCACCGATCCGGAAGGTAGTATCACAATCTATGGCTACGATTTGAATGACAACCTCAGCAATGAGACTTTAGCCGGTGGTCAGCGCACATATGTGTATGATGAAAACGATAACCTCACTCGCCACACTAATGCCCAAGATGAAACTACCATCAACACTTACGATTGGTCCAATCGTCTGACAAGCGTTACAACTTATACAAATAGCACGACCAATCAACTGGTCAATATTGTCAACTACAGCTACACCCAAAATCAGATTAGTAACTACAGCCAAATACCAGGAGATTCGGCAACACCCGACACCTTGACACTTGGTGAAACGTATAACTATGACTTATTAGGACAACTCACTAATGTCAGTATTAATCTTGGCGGTGTGAATAAACAATACAGTTACACCTACTATCCAAATGGCCTTACTAAAACTTATACCAATCCGGAAGGTATCACTTATACCTATTACTACAACAAGAACAACCAATTTACCGCAATTCATATTCCAGGAAACGGTCAATTAGCCTATAGCAACTTTGCTTGGCTAGTACCACAAACACTGCTGTTGCCTGGAGGTGCAACCATCACCCTGAAATACAATGACTTTCTTGAAGTGGTAGAACGCATCCTGAAAGATCCTTCGGAGAATAACTTGGATTGGGCGATTTATCAGTATGACTTTGAGAGCAATATCACTCGGATACAAACACAGCTGGGTGACTACAACTTTAATTACGACAATTTATATCGGCTTACCAGCGCAGATTACCCTGAAACTATTGCGGCCAATGATGAGACCTTTGACTACGACAAGGTGGGAAATCGTACCGGCCACATGCAAGCAGAAAATAATCGTAAAGACCAAAGCACAAACAGTACCAATACAACGTTGACCTACAATAGCCATAACCAGTTGACACAAGCGACCACTGAAAATGGCACTACTACGTTCACCTATAACTCCAATGGCCATACCCAGACAAAGGTAGAAAATGGTCAAATTACAGAATATGTTTACAATAAAGATGAGCGCCTGATCGCAGTTAAAGTCAATGACAAGACTATCGCCAATTACTCTTATAATCCTTATGGACAACGCATCCGAAAAATTGCCAATGGAGAAACAACTTATTACCTGTATAACGAAAATGGATTAGCAGCTGAGTACGATAGCAGTGGAACTATCATCAAGGAATATCACTTTCACCCACAAAAAACATGGATGACTGATCCCCTTTTTCAGAGAACAGGGGACAACAATATTTATTACTATCAGAATGATCACCTGGGCACACCACAGAGAATGGTAGAACCCACGGGAACAATTATCTGGCAGGCCACTTATAGCGCATTTGGAAAAGCCAGCATATCAAGTAAAAGCCATGTAGAAAATAATCTCAGATTCCCTGGGCAATACTTTGACAAAGAAACACACCTTCATCATAACTTTCATCGATACTACGACCCTATCATTGGAAGGTATATACAAAGTGATCCTCTAGGTTTATTTGATGGGAATAACGTTTATCAGTATGCTCGCAGCAACTCCATTAAGTATTTCGACCCCACCGGTGAATTTATTCCGATAGTCGTAAAAATATTTCTTTGGTATATGTGCTATACGGATTGCATGGATTATTGGCCCATTCCTGACGCCCCCGGCTGTGAACTACCATATGTTGGAGAAGCCGCTCAAGCTTATTGCGGGATAAAATGTTTTTTTACAAAAAAAAGCTTCTGCCCCAAAAAAGGGAAATCAAGGCTTCCTAAAAAACCTAAGAAAGATAAAAAGAATTTGGTAAAAACAAAAACAAAAGGTAAAGGTAAATTCCGTTACACTCAAAAGGTCATTAAATGTTAAAACTAGCTATTGTTTTTTGTATTTTAATTTCTGGTTTATTTCTTTTAGTTTATGGGCTAGTCGCATGGAAAGATGAAGGATTCCATACAAAAGGATTGTTTTTTAATAAAAACACTATTTTTCTTCACCCTCTTCATTTTTTTTATATTAGGAACAGCTATGATTTTCTATTCATTATTAGAAATTTTAATTTCAAAAAAATAATTTTAATAATTATTTTTATATGAACTACAAAATTAGCTGAATAGAACTTTTATTAAAAAATGGAAAATTGAAAATATGACAAGAAATTATTTTTTAATATTTTTAGTTATTTTTTATACTTTATCTTTAAGAATAGAAGCCGACGAATCCCTTTGTGCAGAAGTAAAAATAGAAATATTGCAAGAAATGACACTTGAGCGCCAAGGCTTTGAAGCCTTGATGCGCATAACTAACAGCCTTGATAGCTTCCCGCTGGAAGATGTCAAGGTTACAGTCAATTTTGCGGATGAAGCAGGAAATCCTGTTTCAGCCACATCTAACCCGGCAGCCAGTGATGCAGCTTTTTTTATCCGCATTGATGACACCCGCAATTTTAGCCAGATTGAGTTTGGCGAAAACGGACTGGTTGAATATGGGAGAATTGCTCCAAAGCAGGAGGGCGAGTTACGCTGGTTGATTATCCCTACTGCTAATGCAGCAGCACAGCGAAAAGATGGAAAGTTGTATTTTGTTGGTGCCCAGTTAAGTTACAGCTATGGCGGAAAAGAAGAAAAAGTTACCGTAGCTGCAGACACCATTGTTGTAAAACCACAGCCTTTGTTAACGCTGGACTATTTTTTAACAAAGGAAGTGATTGGCGACGATGCATTTACTTCACAAATAGAACCACCTGAACCTTACACACTGGGTGTTCGTGTAACCAATACAGGCTATGGCGATGCCAATGCGGTGAAGATTGAATCTGCACAACCCCGTATTGTTGAGAATGATAAAGGGCTCGCAGTTGACTTCAGAATACTTGGTAGCTATTTAAACGATTACCCTGCCGAACCTACCTTGCTACTTAACTTTGGGTCAATTGCACCACAAGGCGTCACTACCGGACGCTGGATTATGCAGACCAACCTATCCGGAAAATTTACTGCGTTTAATGCAAGCTTTACCCATGCGGACGAGTTGGGTGGTGCGCTAACTTCTTTATTGGACTCAACCAATGCCTATTTACTCGTAAGAGATGTTCAGGTTGATATACCTGGCCGTGATTCTTTACGTGATTTTCTAGCCTATAGCGTACAGCAAGATCTTTTTGTATATGAGTCAGAGAATACCGGGCAGAGTTCTGCATTTTGTAAAAACTGCTCTCCGGTTGCTCAACCGGTATCATCCTATAATCATCAAGGTATTACCGGCCAACTTACTCATGATCCGGCAGCCGGTTTCAGCCACGCAAAATTTTCCGATCCATTCCAGGGTTCAAGAACCATTGCCGAGGTATTACGGTCGGATGGTCGCACCGTACACCCGCAGAATGTATGGATTTCAAAAGAGCGGGCTGATGACAATATCACCTTTAATTATTTTTTAAATATATTTGATTATCACTCAACAGGTAATTACCGCATTAACTGGGGCTTGCCGATAGCCGAACTGCCCCAGGCACCTGTTATTCAATATATTGCGGACCGCACAACCTATGAAGGTGGTTCAACCGGCTTTCTGGTGCAGGCTACCGACCCGAATAATACTATCCCCCAGGTTAGCGTGTTGCAGCTTCCCACCGGGGCCAGCTTCACCAACCAGGCAAGTAACGTTGCTGTATTTCAATGGTCACCCACTATCGGCCAGGCTGGTGTTTATCCGATAACTTTTGTTGCTACAGATGGCATTTTATCTTCTCAGAGCACAGTAACCATTCGCGTTAATCCTCACTATGACATTGATGGTGATGGCATGGATGATGAGTGGGAGCTTGAACATTTTGGTAATCTTGACCGCGATGGTACAGGTGATGCAGATGGCGATGGCCGATCCGATTTGCAGGAGTTTCTGGAAGGTACAAATCCGAATGTAGCTGAAGCTATTCCCGGAACACCCAAAGTATTCTCGCCGCTATTTGACGCAGATACACTTGTCGGCACAGAAGCACCTTTTTATCCTGTACTTGCAGTCACCAATAGTAACCACGGTAATGGCATCACTAATGTCTCTGTTATCTTTGAAGTTTACAGCGACGAAGGACTTTCAACACTTATTGCTGAAGCCATTGTTCCAGAGGGTAATGAAGTTACCCAATGGCACATTACAGCGGCTGACATCAATACTGAGGCCATTTTTGAAGACAATACACTCTATTATTGGCGAGCTCGTGCCATTGATGGCAGCAATAACAACCTGTCAAGCGCATGGGTTAAAAGTCGCTTTTTTATCAACACAGAAAATGACGCTCCCAGTAAGCCGGTAGTGAGTTCGCCAGCGAATGAGAGCCGGATTTCCGAGTACAGACCGGAATTGATCGTAACCAACGCAACAGACCCTGATCGTGATCGCCTTTATTACGGATTCGCTATTTATGAAGAGAGCAATCCGGAACTACCGCTGATGGAAATTACCAACCTGCCGCCGGGCATTAATGGCCATACAAGGTGGCGCCTCCCGAATCAACTTTTGGAAGATAATTACTATCTGTGGCACGCGTGGGTAAGTGATAAACACGGTGCTACTACCTATTCAGATTGGGCAAGTTTTTCAGTCAGTACAGAAAATCATGCACCATCATCACCAGCTATTTTATTTCCCGAGTTTATGGCTCAGGTTAGTACGCTGGATTCGAATGACGGTTTAACACTGAAAGTAAACAATGCAATGGATCCCGAGCGGGAGCCTTTGCTCTATTACTTCGAACTGGATATTCAAAATACCTTTGATACACCTGCTGTAATCAAGTCACCTGCCATCAATGAAGGAATTGAAACCACCAGCTGGAAAGTTGCTAACCTCGAAGAAAATACAACCTATTTTTGGCGAGCCAAAGCAAGTGACGGCAGCTTGAGCAGCTCCTGGTCAACAGGAGCTTTCCTGGTAACCGCTATTAATGAAGCGCCATCTGTTCCTGTGTTACAGAACCCGGTATCTGGCACTGCCGTTGTGACTTTACGACCACTCTTCGAGATCAACCCCTCAGTCGACCCTGAGCAATCGGCTATTACTTACGAGTTTCGAATTTTTTCTGATGAAAGCCTTTCCACGTTGGTGGCAGGAACTGAAACTGATGCGCTATTTTGGACACTGGATTTTAATCTGACACCTGCCACTACTTATTATTGGCAGGTACGCGCAAAGGATGAGAACAATCTTGCCAGTGATTGGAGTAGTGCCAGTTATTTCACTGTATCGTTGCCACAAACCAACCACCCTCCGGAAATGCAATTTGTTTTACCGGACAGCAACATCACAGTAGAAAATAATCAGGTGATACTGCAATGGATTGACAGTGACCCGGATAGTTCGGCACTGATCTCTCTTTTTTATCATTACGAAAATGGCCCGGCTCAATTAATCGCCGAGGGAATCAGTGAAGATGCGAATGGAGAGGGAGATCAATATCTATGGATTACAGATGGCCTGCCTGCTGGCAGCTACACCATAAGTGCGACCATCGCTGACGAAGACACTACCGTTACCGTACACCTATGTTGTGAAATCATTATTCCGGAAAGACCGGTTGTGCCAGTGTATATGCATGGGTTACATGGTGATTACTACAGCTATTTTGGTAACATCACCCATCTTTCCATGGCAAATCAGCATATTGAAAATACCGAGGCGACCACAACTTTCATCTCAACCAAGTTGAATTACATTGGCACCGGTGGCCTCGGGCTCAATCAAAACCTGATTAATTTTCTGGGCGATGACGCAGCCAGCATTCACGGAAATATTTTTCCTCTCCGAGTTCGATTGTGAACCTTTCAGGAAAAATTTACCTTGAGGCGGGAAATTACCGGTTCCGAATTACTGCAGACGATGGCTACAGCATTAAAATCAACAACGAAGCCGTAGCTGAATACGCAACCAACACGGGCGCCATTGTAAGAACCCATGCTATTTTTCAGGTTCCGGAAGAGGGCTGGCAAGACATCAATATTATTTATTGGGATGCAGGTCAGGGGCATAGATTGCTCGTTGAAATGACTAATAACCAGGCCAGTAATTATCAGCCTGTTTCCAATCGTCAACTAAAGCATAATGTTACCGAACGAGCTGTAGATAATAAGCCTCTAACCCCGGATAGCTTGAGCACCGGGCTGAATGGAGAATATTACGCTTACAACGCACTCAACCCCAACCTGGTCAACATCAGCGAGGTAGTTTCTCATATAGAGGAAAATGAACCGCAGGGTCACTTTACTTCAACCACGCTTGTGTATGGGCCAGGTAGTGATGGCCTTGGCAGCAGTAATAATCTTCTTAATTTTTAGGGTCTGATGCACAAAGCCTTAGCGTTACACCATTGATATCAAATAGTGTCATTCTCAGAATGCGAGGATATATTGAGTTACCTAAAGGCATCTATCGCTTTAGAGTAAGAGGTGACGACGGTTATCAAGTCAAACTCAATAGCAAAATCGTAGCAGAGCAACCCTCAAGCGGTTCAGCAACTGTACGCACATACAACCTCTTTAAAATTGAGGATGAAGGTTTCTACGAAATTGATGTTATATATTGGGATAACGGCCGGGGCCACTCTATTAATGTAGAAATAAGTAACGAAAGCGGGCAAAACTACGAAACACTTGATGCCACCCGCTTACTCCGGATAGATAACTCTCTCTGAGTAAAGCGCTACTCTACTTGATGCACATGACCTCGCTTATATGGGGTCATATGCATTTTAAATATTTTCTTTCGAAAATATTTTTTCCAATCATAGCTTTACCACTACCAATACTCGCCTTTAGCTCTTTCAAATTTCACGAGGCCCCAATGGCACAACGCCACCGGGGTTTACCGCTTTTATGGAATAGTAGCCCGCTTTGATGTGTGGGATATTTACCGTATCGGCCACACCTTCTACGTTTAATATCCGGTGTAAATAGCCGTGCAGTGCCGGCATTTCACGCAAGGTGTTACGGTTGCATTTGAACAGGCTGTGGTAGGCAGCGTCGAAACGTATCAATGTCACAAATAAACGTACATCG
>JAEIFT010000985.1:0-24030 GCA_018904225.1 Lordiphosa mommai | reverse complement strand
TCGGAATCGGCCGGATCGGATGACTATAGCATATAGCTGCCATAGGAACGATTGGTCCAAAAAGTAGTTCTAGAGAGAAAAACTTTTTTATTTTCCATCGTAGCGTCACCAATCGTGGTATACATATATTTTTATATGCTTCCACATAATTCTGGAAAAATTTATTAAAATCGGATGACTATAGCATATAGCTGCCATATGAACGGTCAGTCCAAAAACTAGTTCTAGTGAGAAAAACTTTTTTGTTTTCCACCGCAGCGTCACCAATCGTGGTATATATTAGTTTTATATGCTTCCACATAATTCTGAAAAAATTTATTAAAATCGGATGGCTATAGCATATAGCTGCCATATAAACGAATGGTCCAAAAATTAGATCTAGTATGAAAAACTTTTTTGTTTTCGATCGTAGCGTCACCAATCGGTATATATATTAGTTTTATATGCTTCCACATAATTCTGGAAAAATTTATCAAAATCGGATGACTATAGCATATAGCTGCCATAGAAACGGTCGTTCAAAAAACTAGTTCTAGTAAGAAAAACTTTTTTGTTTTCCATCGTAGCGTCACCAATCGTGGTATATATTAGTTTTATATGCTTCCACATAATTCTGGAAAAAATTTATTAAAATCGGATGACTATAGCATATAGCTGCCATATAAACGGTCGGTCCAAAAACTAGTTCTAGTAAGAAAAACTTTTTTGTTTTCCATCGTAGCGTCACCAATCGTGGTATATATTAGTTTTATATACTTCCACATAATTCTGGAAAAATTTATCAAAATCGGATGACTATAGCATATAGCTGCCATATAAACGGTCAGTCCAAAAACTAGTTCTAGTAAGAAAAACTTTTTTGTTTTCCATCGTAGCGTCACCAATCGTGGTATATATTAGTTTTATATGCTTCTACATAATTCTGGAAAAATTTATCAAAATCGGATGACTATAGCATATAGCTGCCATAGGAACGATCGCTCTAAAAACTTTTGAGAAACAATTCTCTGTCAAGGTAGCGGCTTTCAAAAACTGGATTTAAAACATCGGCGTATTTTATAATTTTCTTTTTTGGACTCCATTTACTTTGAAGTTCAAGTTTTTTGTAAGCTGATTTAGTAACTATCTCATTGGAATTTGTAGTATTAAATAAATAGACTTTATGCTTATCAATGTCAGACTTCATTATACACGTTATTCATTGATATTATTTATTGTTATTTTATCACAAATTGTCAGCATGCGAGTACATTAACGTTTCCCTATTTCATTGGAATATTGTGATACCAACCGACTAAGCCCTGTCTTAGCGACAGACTCCCAACAAATTCCATTTATTTTTTTGTTAAGCTTTAAAAAAAAAAATATAGAAGAAGAGCAAACACAAAACTCTAGCACATACTCGTCTGTCTGTCAAATGTTTGTGCATTTTACGCAGTGACAACATTAAATTTGACACGAAGCTCGGAGAACCGACAAACAGTGCGTGTTGCGTTTTTGCTTCCACTTGTTTCTGCTGCCTGTCAGTGTTTTTTTGTCCATTTCTTTGGAAATGTTGCCACTTTTCCTACTTCTATTCTATGTTTTCTGCTTTGAGTAGTTGACTTTGTAATTATAAAACAACTGACCCCATTTTCTGTGTGCTATCAATGAAGTGCACTCATGTTGCGTGCATTCAACCACCCCCCCCCGGCTGTCATACATAAGAGAGATTTATATTTCAAATGCAATTAGCATTTTAAAATTTATCACTCCGTCCGGTTATTTTTCATGCCATGTAATTTTTAAAACCAAAAGTTAATTTATTAAATTATTGGCCACACTTGTACAATTAATGTTCTATCAATTGGTTTAAGGTTCATGGACTTTTGCAAAAACTTTCACATACGTTTGCATTTTGCCACTAAAATAGATTTGCTTAGTTAAAATAACACACAAAGAACAACCATATTCTGGTCCTCGGGTTTTTTGTGTGTGTGTGTTTGGCTGTAAGCATTTTTGAATGTTTGCCAAGCTTTTGTTGGCTTTGGCTGGTAATTGTTACACCAACAGTGAAATGTGTCATGATAAGGCCTCGACTGTGTTTTGCAAGCATATTTTTTATTATTTTTTATTTGCAATTGTTTTGTGTGCCAGTTTTCTTTTCCCACAGCCATAACTATACTGGACTTAATTAAGTTTGAACTGTAGAGAGAGAGAGAGAGAAAAGTGTAGCCTATCTTTTGGGGCAGTGCATTAATGTAAATTGATTGTGGATTTAAATTAACAATTTTGCACACGTGCAGACCCCATTAAAAGAAGCCAGCCAAAAGTTTTTCGCCTTGCAGTTTATTGGACTTTTACGTGAAAAGAAAAAGAGAGACATACAAACAGCTACAGGCAAAAAGAAGTTGGCACAAATGCTTAACTCTAAGTTTGCTTTCAGGCAATTTTAAATGCATTTTCCAGGTATTTGACTAATTTCGTTAAGATGTTCCCTGTGACAAGAGCGGAGAGTCAGCGTTTAAAAATGAAATGAACTAAAATTAAGTATGAATCAATCTTACATTTGTAAACCAAGCGTTTTTATCAGGGACCGAAAATAACAGTTATGGAAATGAAAAAAATTACTACGAAATATGGATCCCCTGATAAAATGGAGTACATGAATCTTCATAATTTTGAATGGCGAGTCCTTAAATGTGATAAATTTTTATTTGCAATTTTTATCACAAAAAAATTTTGAAATTGTTATATTCAGCCGGGCTCCCATATTCACTTTCGCAAACATTTTGCGATTTGGAGACCAAATTTGCTCCTAAAACCGGTTTGAAATCGCAAAAATTTTGCGAAAGTGAAAATGGGAGCATGGCTGATTATAATTTTTAAATAAAAATTTTGTTTTAACCGTTAAATGGTAATTTTTATATAAAAATTTTTGAATAACAGTTAAAACTAATTTTTATTATAAAAATTTAATTTTATTTTTATTTTGTAATTTTTATAATAAAAATTAATTTTTTAATTTTTATGAAAATTTTTTTATTATACAAATTTTTATAAAAATTACTAATCTAGTAGGTTTAAGTAAATCTTGTATCCTTCTATCAAAGATATTCTATAATTTACAAACGCTTACTAGATAAGTTATTTTTATAAAAATTTTATAATAAAATTTTTCATAACAATTAAAAAGTAATTTTTATTATAAAAATTACAAAATAAAAATTAATTTAAATTTTTATAATAAAAATTAGTTTTAACTGTTATTCAAAAATTTTTATATAAAAATTACCATTTAACTGTTAAAACAAAATTTGTATTTTAAAATCGTAGAATAACGATTATTTTAAAATTTTTATGTAAAAATTAGAAAATAATTGTTATTTCAAAATTTTTATCCAAAAAGTTATAACAGTTACGGTCCCTGGTTTTTATCACTATTCATACATAAGTTTTAAAGAAAAAAATTTAGTTTATTCAATGGAGTCCCCTTTTATGTACGTGGACACTTATTCCAGCGATTTTTCAACTTTTTGAATCGGTCCGAAAAGTTATTTAGCTAAAGGTCATATATCATTTCATTTGCAGTAAAAATTTTAAGCGTATCCACTATAAAGAAAATATTTTCTAAGTCTTAGAAAAATTCTTTTTTTTAATTTCTTAATAATTTAATCAAATTTCGCTTAAATATAAATATTATTTCCAATTTTATGAGAATTTTGTTTCAATATTTAGGGCTTATTTCTCATCTTCTGAGGAAATATGTGTCACATAAACTGACACACAAAAGATGGAGAAATCGGAAAATGAAAAATGAATGGAGCAAAAGAAAGTATATTTAGCGCCTTTTCCTTATCTTCTACATAAAGTTTATGTGACAGAATATAAACTATCAAATAACTTAGACGAGATTTACACGATGAAGCAAATTCCATGAGATTTATATGTCTTTCTATACAATTCGTTTAATAGGTCTGAAAGAGTTCCCCCAATTTCCACGCCTACTAACAAAACTTCATGGAGTTTGCTTCATCGTGTAAATCTCGACTTAGTAAATTGTAAGTGTATTTGACACATGGCAGCTAACTAGATTCTAGAAGATGAGAAATCGACCCTTAGAAATGTAATGTAAGGCAAATTTTAGATAAGTGATTGTTTTAGAGCAGGGGTGCCCACTGGAAGCATATGAAGGAGCAGACACCAATATATATGAATAATCTGTGAATTGCTTTCTCAGGCAGGTCAGAAATATTTTAAAATCTTTGGGAAGTCACAAGATGAATTTATAATTACTAAATTACAAAATTCGCATGTGATTTTTTACTGAAAATAAATCTTTTAAGGTTGGATATTCGGGAAATTCGGGATTTCCGCGGGAATCTCTAGTCAACAACAACAAAATCTAACAGGACTTGCACTCGCCAGCCAAGAGTGAGAGAGGCTCTAGCGTTTGCCAAGAGTTTCAAAATGAATATGCTCGCGTATAGTCCCATGCTAAGCAACAACAAAAGAGCCCTGCGAGTTAAGGCGGTAGGCATCTCTGCTTTAGAATGATTTTAGAACGCTTGTACTCCCTTGAGGTTCATGTAAAGTATTTTTCGGACGTATTAAAAGCCATTTTGGAACGTAGTCTTAATGTATGGATTCAAATTTATCCAAAACGCAGATCTGCAATATTTGTGGCGGAGCTATGGCAAAGTTTTGGTGAGCGATTGTTTTAGGTTGTTTAAAGACCCACAATTTAGAAATATTTTGAAGCCTTTTAGAGAGATTTTTATTAATTTTAAGTATACAATTTTAGAATTTTAGACTAATTCTAGAGCGAGTTTATTTTTTTGAAAATTCAAGACGAAAAAATAAATTGAAGCGATTAGGCTAACGGATTTTCAGGTTTTTGGTTTGTTGAAGGTCAGGTGAGAAAGAAAGTGAGATATAGCCCAAGTGGGCATACACCATACATATGTAAAATATTTATGTACTTCAAGCATTACGAAATTGTTGCCTCGCTCTTCTTATTTTACTGCTAAAATTAAACAATTGCATAGAAAAATAGAAAAATAAATTTTAAGCTCTCTGCTTTAATTAATTTTAATACTTACAAAAAAAACCGCATGAAACTGTATATTGTTATTTCATTATGCGGCAAACGCCAACTTCTAACTAAAGACAAATAGCAAATGCGACTTTTTTTTGTTGCGTGTTTTTTTTCCTTTGTTTTTTCAAATGACAACCACATTCCGCAACGACCAACTGGGTTACTGCGTTACAATTAATTTGAATTTAAATTAATAAAAAAAAAGTTGTCAAAGCCTGCATCAATTTCTTTTATTACTAAAAAAAAAGGCTTAACAATAAAAAGTTACAAAATTAATTTATTTGCCCAATTAGAGCTTAAGATGCTGTCAGATCTGCCAGATGCCATTAACTTTTAGATCCTGATTTGTATATACGTAAAGTATACAAAATACGTATACGTAATATCGTATAAGTATCAAAAATAAAATAAACGTAAAAATACGTCGTAGATACGTATCTAAAATACGTATACGTAATATTCTAAATATCAAAAGTACGTATACGTAATATACGTATAGTACAAAATACGTTTACGTATAGTATAAGTATAACATCGTCGTATACATAACAAAATACGTATACGTAATATACGTATAAGTATCAAAAATACGTATACGTAATATACGTATAAATATCAAAAATACGTATACGTAATATACGTATACATATCCAAAATACGTATACGTCATATGCGTATATATACAAAAACGTATACGTAATATCTATCAAAACGTATCGTAATACGTATAAGTATCAAAAATACGTATACGTAATATCGATAAATATAAAAATACGTATACGTAATATGCGTATACATATACAAAATACGTATACGTAATATACGTATAAGTATCAAAAATATACTAATATAAAAAAACGTATACGTAAATATATAAATAAAAAAACGTATAGTAATAGTATACATATACTATACGTAAATACGTTATATCAAAATACGTATACGTAATATACGTATAAGTATCAAAAATACGTATACGTAATATGCGTATACATATCCAAAATACGTATACGTAATATACGTATAAATATCAAAATACGTATACGTAATATACGTATACGTATACAAAATACGTATACGTAATATACGTATAAGTATCAAAATACGTATACGTAATTGTCGTATATTCTTGTTATACGTATAGTATAAAACGTATACGTATATAAAATACGTATACGTAATATACGTATAAGTATCAAAAATACGTATACGTAATATACGTATAAATATCAAAAATACGTATTCGTAATATACGTATACATATACAAAATACGTATACGTAATATACGTATAAGTATCAAAAATACGTATACGTAATATACGTATACATATACAAAATACGTATACGTAATATACGTATAAGTATCCAAAATACGTATACGTAATATACGTATAAATATCAAAAATACGTATACGTAATATGCGTATACATATACAAAATACCTATACGTAATATTCGTATAAGTACCAAAAAATGTACGTAATATACGTATAAGTATCAAAAATACGTATACGTAATATACGTATTCATATACAAAATACGTTTACGTTATATACGTATAAGTATCAAAAATACGTATACGTAATAATACGTATACAAATACTACAAAATACGTATACGTAATATAAGTATAAGTATCAAAATACGTATACGTAATATACGTATAAGTATCCAAAATACGTATACGTAATATACGTATAAATATCAAAAATACGTATACGTAATATGCGTATACATATACAAAATACGTATACGTAATATACGTATAAGTATCAAAAAACCGTATACGTAATATACGTATAAGTATCAAAAATACGTATACGTAATATACGTATAAATATACAAAATACGTATACGTAATATACGTATAAGTATCAAAAAACCGTATACATAATATACGTATAAGTATCAATAATACGCATACGTAATATACGTATAAATATACAAAAAACGTATACGTAATATACGTATAAGTATCAAAATAGTATACGTAATATACGTATACATATACAAAATACGTATACGTAATATACGTATAAGTATCAAAAAACCGTATACGTAATATACGTATACGTATCAAATATACGTATACGTATCAAAAATAAGTATACGTTATTTATACGTATAAGTATCCAAAATACGTATAAGTAATATACGTATAAGTATCAAAAATACGAATACGTAATATACGTTTAAATATACAAAATACGTATACGTAATATACGTATAAATATCCAAAATACGTATACGTAATTAAGTATACGTAATTTTCCGCGAAATTTTGTAATGATTTAGTGCATTTTTATTTGAATGTGGTGTGTCATACTTACTGTCCAAAAAAAAACAAATGCAAACTCTTAGAAATAACCAAAATCATGGCCAAGCAATCATTTACGCCATTTTTGCTGTAGTAGTTCTGTAGTTCGAAAACAGGTTGTGCCTGTAATTAAATTAACGCAGCAGTGGGAGCTGGAAATGGAAAATGATTAGTGGGGAAAAGCAAGAGAGCAAACCGGCGGTCAACTAACCACAAAAGCAAATGATTAATTATCGCCATTTCGTTTGAACTTACATACAATTGTAAGGCAAAGGTTTTGGCACTCCAGTCTGAAATTAGCAGCTCCCCCCCCCCACCCCCTCCCAACTCCTGTGGAAATGCACAATTGCGCATTGCCATTTTAATTAAAACGGTATTCACTTCAAACCAATCACACGATGGCCATTTAGGCACGTTGCCCGCCTGGCTTATGCCACACTTAAAATTAATTGCAAAATGTCTTTTCTCGCTGGGCCAGTTGCAATATTATGAATGTAAAATTGAAAAGTTGACAGCGGGAGGGGTGGAGGGAGGAGGGAGGGAGGGTGTGAAGCTAATTGCATTTCTATGGAATTTTTTCAATTAAAGTTTACTGAAATGGCCAATGCCTGCTGATCTAATTAGGAATACCGCGTGTCACGAACTTGACTAGAAACCAGGATGAAGTGCGCCTATATAACCAAAAATACGAGGGTGGTTTGATAAGTCAGAAAACTTTAAGTGCCACGCTGCTTCTGTTTACTACTAACTGTTCATAGACCATAAAATGAATTTCCCTTAAATCATTCATCACTTTTTTAAATTTTTCGTTAAGTTCGATTTTCATTTAAATTTTTACATGATCAAAAAAATTTTTAATTTTTTTTTTTATTTGGAAGTGCAAGCAAAAACAATTAGAAAAAGTTCAAAATAAGATTCATTCCATTTCAAAAGTTTGATTTTCAATCGTTTCATATATGGGTAATTTTTTTAAAACAAAACGGATTTTTATTGAAAAAAAATGTAAAATTTGACCCCGTTGAAAAAGTAAATCGTCGTTTCCCAAAAAACATTTCTTTGCTAAGTTATTCACAAAAGTGAGAAGTTTCATTTATAATTAACACATTTTGCCCCAACTTGCCCCATTTTGAACAAATCACTTTAATTTGTATTGTCCAAAAAATTGTGGTTTTTTGACCAGATCGGTTACATGGCAGCTACAAGAAATAATTGTCCAAATCAAACCAGATTTTGTAAGTAGTCTTAGGGGCTTAAAATATGTCCACAAACCGAATTTGAGTTCAATATCTTCAAAAACAACAAAGTTGGTGCAAGTCGGCCTTATGCTATATATGGCAGCTATATAAAATAGTGATCCGAATTAAACCAAAATTTGTAAGTTTTTAGAGGCCAAAAATATGTCTACAAACCGAATTTGAGTTCAATATCTTAAAAACAAAAAAAGTCGGCCTGTTCCTTTATATGGCAGCTATATAAAATAGTGATCCAAATCGAACAAAAATTTCTAAGTATTCTTTGGAGTTCAAAATATGACTACAAACCGAATTTGAGTTCAATATCTTAAAAAACAACAAATTTGGTGCAAGTCGGCCTGATCCTTTATATGGCAGCTATATAAAATAGTGATCCAAATCGAACCAAATTTTCTAAGTCGTCTTAGGAGCTAAAAATATGTCCACAAACCGAATTTGAGTTCAATATCTTAAAAAACAACAAAGTTGGTGCAAGTCGGCCTGATCCTTTATATGGCAGCTATATAAAATACTGATCCAAATCGTACCAATTTTTTTTTGTCTTTTAAGGAGCTAAAAATATGTCCACAAACCGAATTTGAGTTCAATTATCTTCAAAAACAACAAAGTTGGTGCAAGTCGGCCTGATCCTTTATATGGCAGCTATATAAAATAGTGATCCAAATCGAACCAAATTTTGTTTGTCTTCTTAGGAGCTCAAAATATGTCCACAAACCGAATTTGAGTTCAATATCTTTAAAAACAACAAAGTTGGTGCAAGTCGGCCTGATGCTTTATATGGCAGCTATATAAAATAGTGATCCAAATCGAACCAAATTTTATTTGTCTTTTTAGGAGCTAAAAATATGTCCACAAACCGAATTTGAGTTCGATATCTTGAAAAACTGCAAAGTTGATGCAAGTCGGCCTGATCTTTTATATGGCAGCTATATAAAATAGTGATCCAAATCGAACCAAATTTTGTTTGTCTTTTTAGGAGCTAAAAATATGTCCACAAACCGAATTTGAGTTCAATATCTTAAAAAACCACAAAGTTGGTGCAAGTCGGCCTGTTGCTTTATATGGCAGCTATATAGAATAGTGATCCGAATTAAACCAAAATTTCTAAGTCGTCTTAGGAGCTGAAAATTTGAGCACAAACCGAGTTTGAGCTCAATACATTAAAAAACAACAAAGTTGATGCAAGTCGGCCTGATCTTTTATATGGCAGCTATATAAAATACTGATCCAAATCGTACCAAAATTTTATTTGTCTTTTTAGGAGCTAAAAATATGTCCACAAACCGAATTTGAGTTCAATATCTTGAAAAACAACAAAGTTGATGCAAGTCGGCCTGATCCTTTATATGGCAGCTATATAAAATAGTGAACCAAATCGTACCAAAATTTTGTTTGTCTTTTTAGGACTCAAATTCTCTTAACTTCACTTACTTATCAAACAGCCCTCATACAATAGTTTCGACTAATTTCATTTAGCAAAAAAAAAAAAAAGAAAAAAAGTTTGTAAAAAGTTTCTTTTAACCCGGTTACTGACTCCACCGCAGACACAACGCCATTAATCAAGGTAAATTGCAGTGTAAAGAAGTGGAGGGCCAATTGGCATGCAAGTAGCAACCCCCAAACTGGAGCAATCAAATGAAAAGCCACCAGACAATGGCCAAAAGTTTCGAGAAATAGTGCGTGATGTCTCTGGGATTTATATACATACATATATATTTATTTATTTATATTTATTTACACAGAAGGCAAATAAATTAATTCGGGCATCAACTTTGGCCATACTTTTTCCCCAAACGAAATATTGGCTTTTAAAATGAGAATGAAAAAAAAAAAGCCAAGCGCTGATTTGGCAAGAAAATTGCAATTGCAGAAACCAACTTTGTCGTCGATGCGCTCGTTGAGAAATTGTATTTCGTTCCATCAAATGAAGAGAAATCGTATATATTTATATAACAGTCGCAGGAAAATGGACAAAGAGTGTGCACAACCATTGTCCAGAGTTTGGGGTGGGGTGGGTAGCTGGCACCTGCTACTTACTTGGCCTAGCAGTTGATAGAAAAACCCGGAATATGTTTGAAAGGATTCGCAATTCTCATCTTGTGTCGTAAAAATTGTTTGACATATATCTGCTTTATGTATGTGTGTGTGTGTGTATAAGAGAGAAAGTCCAACGGATTAGCGTCATTCGCGTTTTGACGTTGGCAAGTCGACCAGCCAAATGCGGGTTTCTTCATCTTCACACACAGCCATTGCATCTTGGGCTTTGCGCATAAGCACGAGGGTGGAACAACGAGTACGTAGGTTGCTATGTATATTTCTGGCCTAATAATGTAAACGCGAATATTTATGATCAAAAATGGTTTAATTGTTTTTCAAAGTATTCTCCAGCAAGATTAATACACTTACTGTACTGCGGATGACCCATCAATTCGACGTTTTTTGGGCGGTCAAAAAGGCGCTGGTGTGAGCTGATAAGTGAGAGCTCGCATTGTCATGGTGCACAATGATCTGTCTTCTCTTGTTCGTTTTTCAAATTTCTCCGAAGACTTCAGGCAAACAAATTGTGGTGTACCACTTAGAATTGACCGTCCTACGTTGCTCAAGCGGAACAGTCGCCACATGACCAGTTTTACCGAAGAAACAGGCGACCATTTGCTTCGAAGTGCTTCTTCCACGAACGACTTTTGTTGGATTTGGCTCGTCCCACACGGTCGATTGCTGTTTTATTTCGGGCTCATAAGCATAGATCCATGATTCGTCACCTGTGACGATCTTATAAACGTCTTTTGAAACACCGCGATTATATTTTTTCAAAATTTCTTTGCACCAATCCACACGAACCATTTTTTTTTGAGCGATTGTCAACGAGAACAAACCCTTTTTTTACGCCCAGATGTTTATGCAATATCGAATGTATGATTGGTGGAAGAAATGCCCAAGGATGCCCCTATCTCACGGTATGTCACATGACGATCTTGCATTATTAGTTCACGCAAGGCATCAATGTTTTCTGGCACAACGACTGTTTTTGGACGACCTTAACGACCTTCGTCTTCGAGCGAGCGTCGCCAGCGATTGAATTCATTAAACCAATTTTTCACAATGCTATAGGATGGTGCTTCATCGCCATACAAAGATTTAAGTTTATCGTTGCACTCTTTTCGTGATAATCCACGTCGAAAGTTATGAAAAATGATTGCACGAAAATTTTCACGAGTTTATTCCATTTTTCTGCCGAGGTAAGTTTTTGATTAATCGTTAATCGATATCAAACGTGGATACACATGAAAGAGTTGTATGGAGCTTTTATCGATAAAAGTCCAAACTTTTTTTGGGAAAAGGCCAATTGGTCCCAAAATGCCTAGAAGTGATCTAGGCCAGAAACTTAAATAGCAACCACGTACAGGGTTGCCCATATTCGACGGACCCATCTGGCAACGCCATAACTTTTGACAGAGATGTCAGATCGCTTAATGACATACCGCGTTTGAAGCGTCAGTCCAAGCAGATTTTTACCATGGAACAATACACGCCACGCGAGCGCTCTGAAATAGTTGAAATTTACATTCAACAGAACAAGTCAATTGTGAAAAAAAAGCCCATTTCACATTGAATGGGACCGTAAATAAGCAAAATTGCCGTATTTACGCCACTGAAAATCCTCAGGAGATTCAAGAAGTGCCTCTTCATGACGAAAAAGTCACAGTTTGGTGCGGCGTTAGTGCGAAAACGGTCATTGGGCCGTTTTTCTTCCAAAATGAAAATGGCCATGCTGTTACCATCAACCAGGAGCGTTATCGCGACATGATGACCAATTTTGTGATGCCAATTATTCGTCGAAAGCGTATGAGGCAGTTCTGGTTTCAACAAGACGGCGCTCCACCGCACACAAGTCGCATAACAATCGATTTTCTGAAGAAATTGTTTCCGGGCCGTTTGATGTCGAAAAGTGGTGATTTGGACTGGCCACCGCGTTCGCCCGATTTGACGCCGCCTGACTTCTTCTTGTGGGGATATTTGAAGTCAAAGGTTTACGTTAACAAGCCAAGGACCGTAGAAGAGCTCAAGGACAACATTCGTGAAGAAATAGCCGCTATTCCGGCCGAAATGTTGGCGAAAACGATGGAAAATGCTGCAAAAAGGGCACAATACGCCATCAACGCCAGAGGCGGCCATTTGAGAGATATCATATTCAAAAATTGATGTAAACAAATCTACTTGGAACAAATTAAATGATTAAGATTGCCAACCGCCAAATTTTTATTTTTTTCTTTGATTTTTTAAAAAAAAAAACATGGGTCCGTCGAGTATGGGCAACCCTGTATATTCTGAAAGCTTATAAACAGAAGTAGAAATTTTTGTTTTACTGTAAGGGCTTGATCTAAGATGACATAAAATTAATTTTCGTCACAATTCTTCATATAAATAAGACAGCTGCTTAAAAGCATTTTGATTTCAAAGCTCTAAAAAAGTGATTCTATTCATATGAAGCATTGTGCCAAAAAGAAATTTATATCATCTGAGATCAGGTCTTAAACAAATAATTTCATCCCCACCGAAATAAAACGTTGTAGCATGTCTTAAAGATGCAAAAAGAGAATCTGAAGACGCTGCGCCATCAGTCTGTCTTTTTCTTGAATTGTTACACGTTTTCAAAAGTCTAAATTTGGTGTATTCTTTGTTGTTTGCGTCTTGAGCTTCCTCAGACAATAAACACCAATTAACAAGCATTCAAATTCGATAAGATCTTTGCATTTTTTCTTTCGCCTCATCAGAAATAACATGAAAGAAAACAAAATATTCATGTAAAAAACTAAATTTCCATAAGAAAAAATGTAAATAATTTTGAATATTATGTAAATTACACTTCCATTTTTGAAGCGCTTGTTTTTTACATACTTGTGAATAATTTGAGCTGCCATTTTGTAAAAAAAAAATGGGGAAAACAAAGTTTTTTCACAAAATATTTTACAGACGTGTAAATATTTTACATATATATATTATATATATTTTACAGACGTGTAAAATATTTTGTCCTTTTTTTTAATTTCGTTCGAAATGCTGTGTAAATAAAATTTTGCAATCTGCGCTGATCAACCAATGGAATGCTAATTAGAAAAGATGTAAAGGGTGATTTTTTTTTAATTGACGTTTTTTTTTAAAATCGAATAAAACACTCAATTTGCTTGATATATTCAAATCTTTTCGATTGAAATCGATAAATTGGCCTTTTTCATTAACGTTTTTAAGATAACTTCTTATAAATGTTGTCCGCGGCTCCCTTTCAAATGGTCCATTCGGAAGGTCCATTTTGGCTAAACACAAAATAACAGCGGATTTTCATAGAGCTATTCTAAGGTCCATTCACCAAAAATTAGACGTTGTGTAGGACATTTGGCTTCAATTCTTGCAGAAGTTGAATGTTATAGGCTTTTAAACCCAAATCGACACTTAAAATTTTCCATGTGGTTGAGTAATATATGCCCAATTTTCACAGAGCACAAATTTTAATAATAAATTTCAACAATTTGCAATCGTTGCTCGTTTGCAAGTCTTTCCATGATGAAATGGCAGAGTATACTGAAGACTTTTCACTTTGACAGATGAAGTTTGGACGCAATTACCAACCAGTGCTGTCAACCTGAAAACTTAACTCTTAAGAAATTACCCTTTAGAATGACTGATCACTTTATTGAGCCTAGAAACTATAAAAATGATTTTTATTTATAAAAAAAAGAACAAAAAATAAAAATACTTCAGTTACAGTTATGAAAATATATAAAATAATGTCAGACGCGTATCTAAATTTAATAATTTGAGCCAAACATTGAAGCATGAAGCAATGAATATTAGAGATTGAATTTGCGCTGCCTCTAAATTTTAATTGATATTATGATTGAGTATGATTGAGTATGCATGGAACGAATGAAGATACTTTACTCAAAAATATAGAAAGCATAGGAAAACACGGTGGTTAGAGCGAGACGAACATTATCTAAAAATAATAAAATTAAAAAGCCGTGCTCGACGATGCGGTGCAGTGGTAGAAAAAGGCCTTAAAAAACGAAATCCAAGAAACCAAATTAAAAAAAAAAAAAAATAAAGAAAATAAAACTCCAGCTGGATTACATACTGTTCAGCTGAACGGTTTAATAAAGTTAAAAAGCCGTGCTCGACGATGCCGTGCAATGGTAGAAAAAGGCCTTAAAAAAACGGTAATCCTAGAAACCCATGGTCGAGAAGTTCGTCATTCTGCTGAAGAAATTAAAAAAAAAAATAAAAAATAAAGAAAATAAAACTCCAGCTGGATAACATACTGTTCAGCTGAACGGTCGAATACCAACTAATAAATAAATTGCTGTTACCAAAGACCTTAGCTTTGACACTTAGTCAAGGCCTACTGCGACGGAGAAAATGTATTCAACTAAAATGGAAAGAAATGGGAAATTTAGAAACCATTGAACGAACAATTAAATATCAGTATGTTTCCCGGTTTTCAGGCGGTGTCAATTTCTAATCGTTAGTCAAAACTCTTCATTTTTAACCGGTGCAAAACCGGTTCACAATTGGTTTAGAGCCTTAACTCTGGAACCACTAAACCGTTGGTCATGAAATGTTCATGGTATGTTCATGTCGATAAGGAAAGGGTCATGGGCTATGTTACAAGTCTGTGAACCGAATCGAAAGCGGCTTAAACTGGTTCAAAAGTGGTTCAAAACCATATCTCTGGAACCACTTAGCCAATTTTCATGTTTATCATTTAAGGGTCATAGGCTTTAGCAAAACTTTGTAAGCCGGTTCAAAAGTGGTCAGAATTTTATAAAGCAATTTGTTAAGGAGGTTAGTTTAATGGAGATAGACATTTCAGTGATTCAAGACCGGCTCCGTATCCGCTAAACTGATTTAAAATTGGTTCATAGGTGAGTTATATGGACACAGAAATTTTAATGGTGCAAGACCGGTTGTGAGCCAGCTGAACTGGTTCAACATATTTTTTTTAAGGACCCGAGCGGCGCCAGGTATATAGTACGGTTGTGCCGAATTTTGTACAGGGTTGCCCATATTCGACGGACCCATCTGGCAACGCCATAACTTTTGACAGAGATGTCAGATCGCTTAATGACATACCGCGTTTGAAGCGTCAGTCCAAGCAGATTTTTACCATGGAACAATACACGCCACGCGAGCGCTCTGAAATAGTTGAAATTTACATTCAACAGAACAAGTCAATTGTGAAAAATCGACATTAACAAAATTATCATGTCCGTGAAGCCCATTTCACATTGAATGGGACCGTAAATAAGCAAAATTGCCGTATTTACGCCACTGAAAATCCTCAGGAGATTCAAGAAGTGCCTCTTCATGACGAAAAAGTCACAGTTTGGTGCGGCGTTAGTGCGAAAACGGTCATTGGGCCGTTTTTCTTCCAAAATGAAAATGGCCATGCTGTTACCATCAACCAGGAGCGTTATCGCGACATGATGACCAATTTTGTGATGCCAATTATTCGTCGAAAGCGTATGAGGCAGTTCTGGTTTCAACAAGACGGCGCTCCACCGCACACAAGTCGCATAACAATCGATTTTCTGAAGAAATTGTTTCCGGGCCGTTTGATGTCGAAAAGTGGTGATTTGGACTGGCCACCGCGTTCGCCCGATTTGACGCCGCCTGACTTCTTCTTGTGGGGATATTTGAAGTCAAAGGTTTACGTTAACAAGCCAAGGACCCTAGAAGAGCTCAAGGACAACATTCGTGAAGAAATAGCCGCTATTCCGGCCGAAATGTTGGCGAAAACGATGGAAAATGCTGCAAAAAGGGCACAATACGCCATCAACGCCAGAGGCGGCCATTTGAGAGATATCATATTCAAAAATTGATGTAAACAAATCTACTTGGAACAAATTAAATGATTAAGATTGCCAACCGCCAAATTTTTATTTTTTTCTTTGATTTTTTTAAAAAAAAAACATGGGTCCGTCGAATATGGGCAACCCTGTATTTTAAACAGATTTTTCAAAATTTGACTAACGGTTTAGTAAATTTAGTTTCAAATTATGTGAGAAATAAGGTTATAGGTTGATGAATCTCAACGAGAAAATTGACGTTGGATCCAGTTGAAAGTTTGAATGAGATCAGAAATTATTCAAAAATTTATTCATTTTTCTAAATTTATTTCGATTTCAAACTGATACCTTTAGAAGCTTTTACTAAAAAAGTAAACTTTTTTTATTATATATTAAAAAGGAATTTGATTCTGGTAAGTGCGAATTTCTGAAATGTAAGACTTTCTTCTCCACTTGAATATTTCAACTGGAAACCGAAACAGTACCGGGATAAGCGTTCCGGTAAGGTTCCGTTTTTTCGGTTCTATTATAACGGTTAACCATTTTTTGGTTCTCAAAAAAATGTAATATCGGTTCCGGTTTCGATACTGGTACGTGGCTTTAAATTCGGTTAACGGTTCCGGTTACGGTATTATTCCCTGCTTACCAGTCTGAGGAAAGACAACTAACCGTTGAATACGTTTGAACTTGGGTAAGGCAACTCTCAGCAAAGCCTTCCGTTATCAAACACGAGTACTTATTAATCCGCCCTCGTAAACATACATGCCATATGCCTGAGAGTGTGTGTGTGTGTATTTATATATATATTTTTTGTCAATTTTCACTCTTTTCATTTAAGTAAACACATTTGCTGCATTTCATATTTCTAGTCACGTTCTAAGCATAAATATCATACAGACACACACACACACAAATGGGTGTGTGTATATTGTAGTGCAATGACACTAAGATGTTCGAAAACTCATCTAATAACAAAGTTATTTACTTGTTTTTGGGCAAGATTCTCGATGCAGTTTTTTTTTATAAATCACTTAAATTTTAACTGATGGGCAAATTGCTAATTGCAAATAAATGCAAATTTCTTCATACCTAAGTCTTACCTAAACAGTTGGTTTACAAAATTCAAACAATAAACAATGCAACAACAAAGGGGACAGGGGCGGGGGGAATACTCGGTAACAATTCGAATTTGCAGTTGGCAAAAGCAAATTTTCCATATTGTTGAAATGCAATTGCAAAACGCTGCTTACAGGCTTCCCCCGCACACACACACATAGCATTACAATGGGAAAACATACATAAATAAACGTAACCGTCAATGGAACATACAAGTCTCTGGGTGATGCCGCCTGTAGGCGGGGAAACAATCGAAGAACACTTGCATTTTGCAATTTATGCAAACAAAAAATAAGGAAAATTTTGTTTAAAGCTTGTGTGATTGTAGGCAAAGGTTCTTGGATTTAACTCTCAATAAACTAATCGCTCTGTAAAATATCAAAAAACATTTTAAACTTTAAAGTTTAAACATAATTTAGATAAAATTCCAAAAATTAACAGTTTACAAGTTTACAATAATATATTTATTTTTTTTATAATTATTATTTTTATTTTTCTATAATATTTATAATGATTAAACTGCTATTCCCGAACTTCTATCGAAACCATTCCTGGGACATGCCAAAGAATGAAGCTGCAGTTGATTTCGATTTGTGGCCTTCACTTTTACGCGTTGACGTGGCTTTCCTAGTGGGAGTCGTTGATGTCTGTGTAAAATAAAATTAAGTAAAATTAATTAGTAAATTATTTTTATAGTTAATTTATATATAATTAATCTGTTAATTTAAATTTAGAATAATTAGAAATCAATTTATTACTTGAGAAATGGCATGCGAGTCATTTATAGGGTGGCTAATGAATGTTGCTACCAAAAAAAAATTTAATAGCTTTTGTTCTATGTGGTTAATCGGTTAAATTCTTTGTTTAGATTTTTTAATAAGAAAAAATATAAATAGGGCTGAGTTTATGACATGATAATCTAGTACTTCTTCACGTTTTCTAGTTTTCAATGTCAAATGACAAGCTATTCACAATGAAAACAAGACAACATAAAGGCATACTAGATTTTCAGGTGTAAAAAAAAAAAAAAAACCCAAAAAATAAAAAAAAAAAAAAAAATGTTATTTAAGTTTTTTATTGTAGCATTTTTCATTAGCCACCCCATTTATTAACAACTAATTTTTTAATAAACATTCCTTAATCAAAACAACATTCACAAACACAACAAACAAATTTGTAACTTTCATATACCAAATCCTACCCCAACATGAGCAAATGATGAAATTATTGATTTAAAATCACAAATATATCCTATGAAAGAAACATTTATATAGGAATATATGTATATATAAATATATATAAAAAATACAAAGTAGTTTCATTTACATATTCGACCAAAGCCGAATAACAAATCAAAAGGCATACCTTAAGTAAATCGAAAAGTTATTCAAATTATATATTAAGTTAATTTTAATTGTCACAGATTTGAAGTAAGCACCCCTAAACTGAAGCATACAACCCAAGAGAGTGCTGAAAAGCTCAAGCCCTATTTATGTGGTATTTTAAGTATAAATATATGTAATGTTTTGGTGAAATGATAATATGATATCAGAATCTTGACAACTTTATATTAGGGTTTGAAACGACACAGCAACACAGTAGACAGCACCGACCACTCACAAACACGTCTGCTTCTCAACAACTCCTTACAATCGTTTCCTCTGCTTTTCTTTCTATCTTCTATTCTTTTTTTTTTTTGCACGGCCACTACTCTTGTATCCACTCTCACATATATATAAGAAACCTTTGTCTTATCTTTGGAATTGATTTTGATTCAGCCATGAATCAAAATGAAGCCATGGACCTATGGCACAACTATTCCATTCTATTCCGTTCTGCGTAATCTCCGAGTAATCTCTTCTAACTTTTGCTGTCTACTGACTGATGTCTTGTAGATTTTCTTATCATATTGAACCCCATAGAACCAGCTCGACTCGAGTTTTTAAATAGGACCGGAAACCAAACCTTTTCAATTCGAACCCAAACCCGAGTTCCTCTATTAGCAAAAGGTTGGGTTAAAAAAATTACTTTAATCAATTTTAGAAAAATTTTCACAACTTTCGGTTGAATGATCCGATTTCAGAATCTTTTGAAAATTTGGTATACTACGATTTTGAAAAGGGAAATCATACAGAAGTCATCTTGCAGTGTTTTTGCCGGAGTCTGACAGTCTGAGGGAAAAATTTGTTCAATTTTGAAACAAACATGATGAGATATAAAAGATATAGAAAAAAAATTTCTAAAAAGCGGAAAACTTATCTTTGATAAATATTAATTCAATGTAAATGATTTCTAAGTCTTAAAGAAATCCACCCTTGAATATAGAAATTTTAGAAAAATGATTTTTCTTTTTCTGGATTTTAATCAAATTTCACTCTATTTTAATATTTCGAAAAAATGTAATGTAAGGAAAAGCTAAGGCAGATTTTATTTACTTTATTTTTGACTTTGAGTATTTTACCAGCCAGCATATTATGAGCTATATTGGACCGTAATCTTATAGGATGGGCTCAATCTATCCAAATCGCTAACGATCTCTATTTTCGACGGAGATACGGCAGATTTTAGAGCGGATTATTTCGTACCATTATTAAGAAATATTTGTCAGCCTTATGAGAAATAAGAATAGAAAATGAGAAGAATAGAAAATTCCATAAATCTATATTTTTTCTGAGTTTTTCTGAAATTGTTAGGTTAAAAATAAAAAAGGCTAGAAATCGGTATATTTAAAAAAAAGACGAGAAGGAAAAGCTAACTTCGACTGTGCCGAAGTTTTAATACACTTGAAAAAGTTTACTCCAACTGATTTAACCGGTAAAATATATATAGGATATAGATATCAGATATTTAAAATTTTTAAATCATTGATAATAAAAATTTGATACCATAAAAAAAAACTTTTCTTAGTAAAACACATTTTCCAACCGATCGGTCCTATGGCAGCTATATGCTATAGTCATCCGATTTTGATAAATTTTTTCAAAATTATGTAAAAGCATATAATACTAATATATACTAAGATTGGGGACGCTACGATGGAAAACAAAAAAGTTTTTCTCACTAGAACTAGTTTTTGAACCGACCGTTTATATGGCAGCTATATGCTATAGTCATCCGATTTTGATAAATTTTTCCAGAATTGTGTGGAAGTATATAAAACTAATATATACCACGATTGGTGATGCTACGATGGAAAACAAAAAGTTTTCTCACTAGAACTTGCTTGCTATTCAGATGTGAATAAAGTGGTGAGCTACGATGGAAAACAAAAAGTTTTCACTAGAACTATTTTGGACCGACCGTTTCAGGGCTATATGCTATAGTCATCCGATTTTGATAAATTTTTTCAGAATTGTGTGGAAGTATATAAAACTAATATATACCACGATTGGTGATGCTACGATGGAAAACAAAAAGTTTTTCTCACTAAAACTAGTTTTTGGACCGACCGTTTATATGGCAGCTATATGCTATAGTCATCCGATTTTGATCAATTTTTCAGAATTGTGTGGAAGTATATAAACTAAAATGAAAGTTTTCTAACGTTTCGCCGTTTATTGGCTATTAATTTCGATTGTGTGGGTATATGAAACTATTCACGATTGGTGATGCTACGATGGAAAACAAGTTTTTCCTCATTGTTACGCCGTTTATGCGCACGGTGCTGTCATCCGATTTCGATTAATTTTTCCAGAATTGTGTGGAAGTATATAAAACTAATATATACCACGTTTGGTGACGCTACGATGGAAAACAAAAAAGTTTTTCTCACTAGAACTAGTTTTTGGACCGACCGTTTATATGGCAGCTATATGCTATAGTCATCCGATTTTGATAAATTTTTTCCAGAATTGTGTGGAAGTATATAAAACTAATATATACCACGATTGGTGATGCTACGATGGAAAACAAAAAAGTTTTTCTCACTAGAACTAGTTTTTGGACCGACCGTTTATATGGCAGCTATATGCTATAGTCATCCGATTTTGATAAATTTTTCCAGAATTGTGTGGAAGTACATAAAACTAATATATACCACGATTGGTGATGCTACGATGGAAAACAAAAAAGTTTTTCTCACTAGAACTAGTTTTTGGACCGACCGTTTATATGGCAGCTATATGCTATAGTCATCCGATCCGGCCGATTCCGACAAATGTGCAGCGTATTTGTATTTAAAGACTTTTTGCAAAGTTTGGTCAAGATAGCTTTAAAACTGAGGGAGGAGATAGCATAGAATAGACGTACCGGAACCGATATTTGTTTTGAGTATAATCCCTGGTCATATTTTTAGAACACAATTGTATAAGACAGCCGTCTCGATCGCGGAGATTGCATGTATTTTGTTTTGGTTATTCTTTCCGAAGCGACGTAATTGCCTGTGCCACTGAGTGGCGGCAGTTGTCAAAAAAAAAGCTATGGTAGCAAGGGCTTGCCCACCGCTGCTTTAAACCATTCGAAAATGGAAAACAGACCTGAGTATCTGGTTGTTCTTTGATCAAATAACCTGATCTGTTAATTGGCATAATTCTGTGTATTATTTACTCAAGGTTTGCCCTTTGATTATCAAATAAGATTTAATCTTAAAAATCTTAATTTAAACTCATTTACACTCACCTTTTCGGGCTGCATTGTTTTAGGTTCACTTGTCGCTGCACCCGTAACTCCCGTAGTTTGTGGCATGACAATGGGCAGTAGAGGAAACCAAAGTGAAGTGGAACCCGAAGAGCTGAGACACAAAACATTGGGATCAGTTTCATGCGCCAAGGCGCTAACATTTGTGTTTGAGTTTTGATTCGAACACGGAGTCAGTACACCCAATTCGCCTTGAAGACGTGCGGCCGATCTGGTTACATGTGTGGTAATGTGTTCGTTAAACAATTCAAAATCAAAGGGATCAATGTTATCTTTAAGGGAACGTTGCAGGGAATGAAACTGTTCATATAGACTTAGATCATTGCGATTAATACTAAAAACACGCTCCAAGAATTTCAAATCAAAATAAAGTTGCAAGGCAATATTTTGACTGGCTTTGGTAGATTCTGATAAGGAAATGGTTTGATAGTGGTTGAGAAGTTGAGTCAAAAGTTGCTGATTGAAAGCCATTAGAACTTTGGGTGGCAGAGTTTGAGGAACAGCCTGATTGAGTGAGTGGATAAGCTGATGCAAATACGTTTGCAAAGAGAGACGTGGCTGACTGGGAATGCGTATTTGGGATTGAACACTTTGATCTTGCTCCTCATCGCGCTGATCCAGGGTGAGGGTTTGCCAGAGCTGCAAAAAATAAATTTGTTTAGTTGAAAAAATATTTTCGTTTTAAATAATTACCGCAAAATCTTTTAAGACCACTTCATGGTTTATTATCTGGGGCAACTTTTGCTCACAGCTAAAACCATTTAAAACCTCTTGTATGACCCTTAACCAAAGCTGCAACATTTCCTCCTCTATGAGGCCACAAATACGCTGCCAATGCTCGTTACCCACTCCAGTCAAATTCCCCGTCCATTGACGCCAACTGGCGGGTTGACAAAAACACAGCTTCAAATGCGGACACAGCTCCACCAGGGCCAAAGTATTACGCAAAGCTTGCAATAAGGCACGTCTTTCACTCAAATTTAAGGCCTTCAGTTGACCCAAATACTGCGTAAGCTGCTCCTGTGCTGTCTCACGTAGAAATTTGATCAAGGCCAGTTTATCCTCTGCTCTGGTGCTTTGCTCCTGCAGCAAAACATTCAATTCCTGTACAATATCCGCCAGTTGAAGATCAAAGGCCTGACAAATATCCAAAGTGGAACTGTCATAGCCTTTGGTGCGATTGGCCAAACGTTTGGGCTGATCACTCAAAGCATTGGCCAAACTAAGTGGCAGATCATCATTTTGCTCTCGCCAAATTTGTTGAGCCAAAGGCAATTCTCCTTTGACCACCAGCGAGTAAACCTTATCATAGGTTTGTGTCATGGCTAAAGCCCAACTGGATCTTATAATTTCTCTTATGCGTGCCTGAATCAAGGGCATATATCTCAGGTTATAGAAATCCAATTGTGAAGGCTTTAGCTGACAATGTTGCTCCAACTGACTAAATTTTGATTTAGACTGGGAACTGGCCGTAGTTTTGATATCTTGTATGGTTTGCATGCTGCTAACCAAATTAAAGATTTGCTGTAACTGTGTGGTGGCCAGCGAATCTATAGTCTCCAGCCATTGCTCTAAAGCAGCGGTTAATTGTGATGCCGACAATTGTGGTGGCTCATATTGAGGTTTATAGTTGGCTATAATATCGGGTAACAGATGAGCCATTTGTCTTTCGCTGGCTTCCATGCGATTTATGCTGGGCGGGCAAGTGGTTGAGGAACATTCCGCAATTCTGGCAAAGAGTAGACCATTTTCTGGAAAAAAAAATTGAGAAGAATTAATGAAAGGAA
>JAEIFT010000984.1:0-24169 GCA_018904225.1 Lordiphosa mommai | reverse complement strand
ACCTTGGATTAACACCCGCTCCAATGCGGTGGCTATTCGATCGTTCGTCTCTCAGACTCGACCATGAAACACCGTTCTTTAAGGAATGAGCGCAGGATAGCAGAATGCGCAGTTGGGAGGAGGGACTTCAGCTTTAAAAGCAGGCTGTCGTGCCATACGCATTCGATCGCGCTTGCCGAATGTTCAGGAAGACAGCAAATCAGTAAGATTTGTTTTCCATTGCTTCTATAATGTGGTTAAAAACCCTGTGTACGTGTTCTGGTGCTTCATGAATACTGCGAAATCCAAATGGATGTTCTGGGGAGCTTCTAACTTCCAACATTCGTTTCAAAAATATTCTCTCGAATATTTTGGAAAATGTTGGCAGTAGGCTAATAGGGCGGTAGGCATCAGGTGTGGAGTCTGTCTCCTTCCCCTTTTTTGTGACCGAGAGCTGTGGCTCAAAAGCCGGCAACTAGCTCCCAGCTATCGAGCTGGGGCTCCTAGCTCAGAGAGCTCCGAGCGCGAGCTGGCTCTCAAGAGCTGTGAGCTGTGAGATATGAGCAATTTTGATCCCTGGAACTATCCAAGAATTCTGATTTCAATCCGAACTGTCTTAATTAAGACTTAAAAAACCCAAAATCCTGCTTGGAGATTAGGAGCTCCGAAATGAACTTGAATTTCGTTTATTTTCCTCATCCAGTGCTACAAGTAATTAAATACTTATTTTATAACACTAATCAGAACTTCCAGGATATGTAGAGTCAATACGGAATTCCCATGTCAAGCAGAAAGAGCCTAAAGAATCAAAGAGTGAGTTTCAAATTGCTCTCTTGGCTACTCGCTTTGCATTTCGCTTTGACATTCGGCTAAGAAGTTTTGATATTCATGTGCAAAAGAACGATCCAACGCTTATTCAGATTAGGGACGCCCCTCTTTATATATACGATTTTTCGGATAATCATTGAACTCAAAAACAGAGGTCTCAAAAATTACATACTAAGGGCCGTTTTTAAATATTCTAGATAGCTGCTGTGTTAGATAAAGATACATTTTTTTTGAAGAGAAGTCAAACACATACACATACAAACACGTACCCATTCACTTAAGAAAAAACCAAAGAACTTTGTACTCAAATCAAATACAAACGGAGTGAATAGTACGAAAGTAAGTACGGAAATACTTTATTCAAGTACAAAATTCCTACATTAAGTGGGATTTTTTAATTTTAAAAATACTTGATTCTAGATCAGTGATCGGCAAACAATGGACTCACATTTTAGCTTAAGTATGTGTGCGTTCTGCAGCGCGGTGGACTGGAACCGGTTGATTTTGATTTGTTACAACATCAGTGCATTACACTTTTACACTTTTTGCGGGACGCGCGACTAACGCTGTTCTAGTACGTTCCGGGATATCTTAAGTACGTTTTAAACTATTTAAAGATTTTTTATTTAGACTTTTAGGTCATAATCGTCTTAAGTCAATCCTGATAACCTCTTGGAAAGTAAAAATTTTCAATTAATTAACTCTAGGTTAATGCCCCAAAACATTCTTGAAACCAAATAAGAGTATAACTGTTGGAAATCACCACCCCTCAAAATATTTACAAATGCTCCCGATTATTCAATATTGTATATCGACAATGTTCCTTCACTCCAGTGGGCCGCTTGACAATTATTTTTAATTTTGGACTTTTTCCGAATTTTATTTTAAACTGATATTGTACGGTTAGGTTACGGTTAGGTTACGGTTAGGTTATACGGTTAGGTTACGGTTAGGTTACGGTTAGGTTACGGTTAGGTTACGGTTAGGTTACGGTTAGGTTACGGTTAGGTTACGGTTAGGTTATTAACGGTTTGTTAACTCGAACGTTTTCGATTTCTTTTCGTTTACTGTAACTGTTGCTCATCTCTAATCATCCATAGATGCAGCCATCATCAGCCCAGTTGAGTGTTAGCTGCTGCTGGCTTGGCTAACTGGCCAAATCCTTTGTGGTTGACAGACAAGCAAACGACTTGATGCTTCGCTTAACTTAAGCGATTTTTTATTCGCTTTCAACAAGGACATGGAAAAATATGCCATTCATGTTCTTTGGGCGCTGGCGTTGTCGCTGTTATTGCCGAGAGGTTGCAAATCTTGCTGCATCTCGCAGCTAATTAGCAAAGTCCAGAGAGTGGCAAATGTCGACATCGTGTATACGCCCCGTAACAAGTGCCAAGCAAATTGCATTTGAGGCAGCAGATGGAAAAGGGGGGAGAGAAAAAAATGGGCAAAAACTGGTTGGTTTTTTTTTTTTTGGCTGACCGAAGGGGCCCAGGCAGCAAGTAAATATATGTTTGCTGAGAGAAATTGCGTTGGCGTTTCGGTTTCATTTTCTCTCCAGTTTTCAGTTTTTTTTTTTTGTCGGGGAGGGAAAATTGCATTAAGCTCCATTACAAGCAACTTGCAACAACTCCAGGACCCCGGCACAAGTTTCCAATATGCCAGTGCATTTACTTTTTGCCAAATTTATGTGCGCACTTCGACATACGCCCACGCCAGGCTGCTCTCGGGCCAGAGACTAATGAAATATTATCGATATATATTACCAGAGGTTTACACATGGCGCACGAGCGTGGAAAATGTTGAGCAAAATGCGGATGGATTGGCATGTTGTTGTTACCGTGTAGAGACTCATATATCAGTGGAAAATGTTTGGTATTTTATGCAAAGAAAGCAAAATAAAAACTATAAGAAGATTATTTAATTATGAAAACTTTAAGTTTAAAACTAGAAAAAATTTACTTTGAGAAGAAGAAGAAGAAGGTTCGTTCCGGAGCTTTAATCCTGTTGTAAAACTTCGGTGACAGGTTTTAAAAAGCATCGAACCCAAGGTTTGAACAAAAGTGGATCGGTTAAAATTCGTTTGAGCTCTCTTGGGGTACAATTGTACCCCAAAGTCATATAGCTAACATTTCATTATTCTTGAACCCCGCGTTAAAAGTTTCTTGGGGTACAAAAATACCCCAAAAACGGTTTTAAACAACAAACAAAATTAATGTGCATGTAAAAGGCAAAAAAAAAATATCAAAATAAAATTATTTATAAAAATAAAAAATTAAATTGAAAATCTGGAATTGCAAAATAAAATTATTAATAAAAATAAAAAACTAAATTGAAAATCTGGAATTTTTTCCTAATTTTTCTGGCATTTTATCGGTTGAGCTCTCTTGGGGTACAATTGTACCCCAAAGTCATATAGCTAACATTTAATTATTCTTGATAAAGAATAAAGTTAAAAGTTTCTTGGGGTACAATTGTATCCCAAAAAAGGTTTTAAACAACAAACAAACTTAATTTACATTTAAATAGAAAGGCAAAAAAAAAATATCAAAATAAAATTATTAATAAAAATAAAAATTTAAATTGAAAATCTGGAATTGCAAAATAAAATTATTAATAAAAATAAAAAACTTAAATTGAAAATCTGGAATTTTTTTCTAATTTTTCTGGCATTTTATCGGTTGAGCTCTCTTGGGGGTACAATTGTACCCCAAAGTCATATAGCTAACATTTCATTATTCTTGAACCCCGCGTTAAAAGTTTCTTGGGGTACAATTGTACCCCAAAAAAAGGTTTTAAACAACATACAAAATTAATGTACATTATGTAAAACGGAAAAAAAATATCAAAATAAAATTTTTAAAAAAAAAAAAATTAAATTGAAAATCTGGAATTGCAAAATAAAATTATTAATAAAAATAAAAAACTAAATTGATAATCTGGAATTTTTTTCCTAATTTTTCTGGCATTTTATCGGTTGAGCTCTCTTGGGGTACAATTGTACCCCAAAAGTCATATAGTTAACATTTTATTATTCTTGAACCCGCGTTAAAAGTTTCTTGGGGTACAATTGTACCCAAAAAAAAGGTTTTAAACAACATACAAAATTAATGTACATTAAGTAAAAGGCAAAAAAAATAAAAACATTATTAATAAAATAAAAATTAAATTGAAAATCGAATAAAATAAAATAATGAATAAAAATAAAAAATAAAGTGAAAATCTGGAAAAAATAAAAAAAAAAAAAAGTAAACTAAAATTATTAATAAAAATAAAAAAATAAATTGAAAATCTGGATTTTTTTTCAAATTTTTCTGGCATTTTTTTATGAATTTGGATTTCTCTAATGGCGTTCCCTCTGATTCCATTAAAAATATTGCATTTTATTTCTGCTTGTCTCATTTAAATTTTATCTATTAATAATTTGTCACATGAAAAAGTTGTTTGACAAATGCATAAATGTATTCGTGAGTTTCTTTTAAAACTCAGCTGCAATTTTTTTCCTTAATACTGTTGCAATAAATTGATTAACAACAACTTTTGATTTATGCAATTTTTATATAAAATGCACAATTCACGTGAAAGAGTAAAAGATTTTTTTAAATATCATAAATATGTGCTCTTAGCCTTTTATTTATGTTATATAAATAAACATTCATTTTCTTTTTTTCATAAATTTAACGAATGGATGCCTGTTGTCTGACTGACTTACTGGCGCCCCCATTTTATTTATTTTTATTTATTTAAGGGGGGGGAAAGAGGGGAGTCTCCATTGTTGCACAATGAATGAATAATTGACAAAGAAATGATTTTTAATTGAATACAAATTTACAGTTGAATGAATGTCGGCCGGGTATGTACATGTGTGAACAAACAAGCAGCACAGACACAATTTCATTTAATTGAAACTCTTTGGCGGAAAATCCTGCTAACTATTGGCCCAAAATTTATGGTCTTCGAACAACAACACAAACCAGTTAGAGCCGAAAGCCAAATGCAGCTGGTCAAATAGGGGAACAGGAGCTGCTGTTGCTCCTACACCTAGCTATATCCATCTATGTATATCTCCTTGCAATTCCACAACAAAGCAGCGGCCATAAATGCCAAATGCAAACCAAAACATCTGCCCCGGCCAAGCAATTGGAAGAGCACAATTCTGCTTTAGCCGGTATGGCCGTTGGTGGTGCTGGTCGAGCTGTAAATCTTTGATGCAGTTGAGTGAATTTACAGTTGAGCGGCCAATTAAACGTTCTAAGAGCGGTCTTAAAGTGCATTGTTGTGTTTTTAGCACTTACACGGTACTAACTCGCAGCACTTATTGTGGGGAACATAAATTGGGAAAACCATTGCGAGTTTGATTTTGTATTTTAAGAGAGAGAGAGAGAAAGAGCGAAAATAAGTTTGGCCATTATTTTACTGAAACTGAAAACTGTTGTTTGTATTTTCTGATAAGCAATCAGAATGTAAAGTTGCAATTTTTAGTCCTATGATAACTATTTTTTCATCATGTCATCCTTGGTTATTACTTTGCGGTTTTCAATTTTTATTCATCAAAACAAGGCAGTTAAGTAAGTCAGTGACCTTTCCCAACTTTAAATACAATACTACTCCAGTCAACTATCATCTGTTAATACACTGCTGTCAAATGTGGAGCAAGCTGCATCATTTAGTTTACGAAACCTCGTGAATTTCAACACAAATGGAAAAAAAGTTTACTTTTAGAAAGGGATTAATTAGTGCTTTAGGCAGTTCCCATCAATTTCGATTTTGGTCAAATAAAAATAAAAAATAGTAATATATCAGAGCATGGAGAGTGAAGCGTCAAGTAGAAAGTTAAGGGCGCCAAGAATTTAAAAATTTGAGGACGGCCCAGCACTTCAGCTACAATTTTAAAGCTAGAACCTTAGGGACCTAAAATATATCAATTCGAAATGCCTAATAAGATTAGTTAAAATGCGAAAATTTGTGTGTGTATGTGTATGTATGCGTATAAAAACACACAAAATCGGGGGTAGAGTGAATTTCGTAGTCAAGACACTCGACTGCAACGCCCTTACTTTATTTTTTTAACAATTTTTTTAAAGCTGGAAATCAAACCGATCCAGTTAAACAAAGGAAAGTTCAACCGATATTTATCCATATCTTTAAAAAAATACCAATATTTTAACCGATAAAACGAAAGAAACTCCAAAATATTTAAAGAAAAATGTTAAAGTTTTAAAAATTTAAGTCATATTTTAACCGAACCGAATGACCTTCTTAAAGAATTCACGGTCCAAACCCCAAGAACCGGCCAATTCTACGTAATTCAGTTTGAACCACTTTTCTAAAGGATTCATGGCCACTCAGAGCCATTTTTATAGAGCAGCTGCGAGGAGCTAATTCGCCAAATCAATAAAAATCAATATCGAAAGCAAATTAGTTTCAGGAATACCATTAAAATTATTAATAATTGTCAAAGTTATTAAGCTTATAAATTAATTATTTAAATTGATTATTAATTAATTTATTAATTTTTATAATTATAAAAATCAAAATTTGTAGTTCAAGTTTAAATTGCTGGTGTTTCGATCCATTAAAACAAACCAGAGCCTAAGAAACAGTCAATGAAGGCCAATGTCAACTAGATCAGTCTTTTATGGAAAAATCGCATGATATCGTTCATATTGATCACCTGAAAATGATATGAAAAACACTGTCAATTTTTTCATAGCTGTTGGACAGATTTTACATAGATTTAAACATTAAAGAACATATATTGTACTACATACAGATCTCTAACCAACTAGTTCTCTAGATTTAGCCCCTGCGACTCTTTCTGTTTCCAAACCTGAAGAAATGTTTCAGCATTAAGAGATTCGGGTTGTATGAAGAGGTTCCCAATAAAAGAACCTTGGAAAAACCTATTTTTTGGAAGGGAAAACCCAGGGTCATTAAAAGTATTCATATTCTATACACAATTTTAAAATGTGATTGAAAATCCGAAGGTGAGGTTGATACTAAGCTTAAGACCATACAGAGTCAGCAGACTACATTGCAGATTGTTTTTTTCTCTGAACCAAAGGTACAAAAAGTATATTGGGTTTGTGGAATCGATTGTAACAGCTAGAGGAAGTATCTATATTTTTAGAAGGAAGTAAGTATATTTTTAGTGTTTTTCTTAGGAACGTAATCACTAGTTATAAAATAAAACATAAATTAATGATTATTAATTTTTAATGTGTAACAATAAAGAAAATTTTTATAATAATAGGAAATCATTATTTTTGAGCGAAAAAAAAACTCAAAAGAATGATTATTCCATAAGTTTTATTTTTTTTCCTCAAAAAAAAATCAAGAAGGAATTGTGACCTTAAAAGGAACTTTTCAAAAATTTGAATAATTTGAATTTATAGAGGTTTTTAGAGAAGGATAGAGTGAGAAAGTATAGAGAAGGTACAATCGTTGAGTTTTTGAGCGAAAATAAAACACAAAATAATAATTATTTGAGTTTTATTTTTTCAGGCTCAAAAATGATTATCGCCGAAGTTTTAAAATATTAATTAAAAATAATATTAGCATTAAGAAATAAGTTAAAACTATAAAAAAAAAAGGCGAATTTGCAAGATAACGAAAAAGAATCATTTTGGATAATTAGAATTTTAGGAAGTTAGTAGAGGAATTTTTTGATTTAAAAATAAAAAAAAAGAGACGTCCCTGGCTTTTTTGGAATAGTATCTTAAACTTTTTGCAACTCAAAAAATTAGGAAAAAATAAGTTTAAAATTAAAGTTAAACAATTAAATAATGTTTTTTGATTTTTTTATAAATTCGTATTTTAAATTAATCCCTTAAACGTGGGAAAAAATTAAATCTCTAGCTTAAGTGCTGTTGGAGAGACATGCAATTACTTACTAATACGAATACTTTGCCCCTTTAAACGTTTTTTTTTCAATTTTTTCAAAAAATTTAAAAATGTTCCAACTGTTTTGTCAACAACAAAATTTGGAAATTTTGGAACAGAGTTCGAATAGAACCGTTAAGAAGTTTAGTATCAATCAAACCGGAACAATACTAAACAATTTTGAGAATCGAGATTGATAATAGACGAAAAAACCAATCTTAGATATTCCAAAATTTCGCATATCAACATTGAGCTAAATTAATAAATTATTTTTCAATGACTTTAAACAAAAAATCCGTGTCGTGGAAGGAAACTTTTTTAAGTCTAAACATTTGGTAGCACAAAGTTCCGCTTTGCAAAATATTCAAAATATTTTATACAAACTTTGTCTGGACTCAGAAGTTAATATAAAAGAAAAAGTCGAGAAATCGAATCCTGGAAATTTCTTAACTGTTTAAATTATTTAATATTTAGCAAAAATGCGTAAACAAAGCTCGGTTAGGCAATTAATGGAGATATAGAAAAAGATAGGGGAAAACGAAGAGGGGAAAGATGAGAAGTATCCAAATAAAGATAAAAAGCGAAGGATTTCAACACTTGATGTGGATGATCTAATAATTTTTTTACATTTTAAACAGGCATTTTTTGAGCCCCAATACGAACCAGCATCAAAAATCGGAAATGAAGAGGATCAAGATTAATGCCAGACAAGCGAAACCATAGTATAAACATTTACCCATCATTGTACTTAAAGACGAAAATTTAATATATTCCGGCTAAGTGATCTTCATTAAGAACAGACCAAGAGTGTGAAATTATAGGAATTCAAAATATTAAACAAAAATTTTTAATGATTTTTTTAGATTAGTTTTTAGTTTAGTTTAAAATTTATAACTGATTTTAAAATTTTATATTTGTGAACCAAAAAAAAAAAAAAAAAATTTAACATAAAAGATGACAAATCGCCCATAAGTAAAAAATCATAAACTGTCATAAGCAATAAAAAAGTGGTTAGTTTACTATCAAGTTTGCTGCTGGCCAGATAAAACCCAACGCTGTTACTTAAATCATTGTAAAAATCCATGGAAAAACTGCAAACAACAATAAGCAATTGAAAAGCGAATCACAACCAAACGGAATGAATTGTCGAAGCCGCATTGATGAGGTTGTTGTTGTTGTTGTTGTTGTTGGGCTTGTGGTTTGGTTTCCAGTTTGTTATTGTTGTTGTTGTACTCATAATGAATAGCTGTTGTTGCAGCCGAGAAGCCTGTTGCTGACATCCGACAGCAGACATATTCCACACTTGTGTCTGTGTCTGCGTTTTGTGTCTGAGTAAAAATTTGTTAGCATACTTTTCAGCGCGTGACGATTAAATGATGAATGGGGCAGTTGCTTAAATTGCTCCTTGCACTCCACTATTCATTCCAAGTATCATCTAATCCATTTTCGCCGCCTAATGACATTACTTAAGTTATTATTTTCAATGCTGTGAAATGTTATGCTCACTTCCAAGGACAAGAACCCCCCCCCCAAAAAATAAACTAAAGAAATCCAAGAAGGAGCAAAATGTTCTTTCAACTTACAGTTGCAGTTGCGCTCTTTCCACTCTGGCCAAGCGCATTTCGTGTAATGGACTTTAATGGAATTACTGTTTTATATATACACTTACTTATACTACTCGGGGTATATATATATATATATATAAGCACGAAAAAAGGGGCGCTCGTATTTAGTTACAAAGTTTACTCGAGCTTGGGCTATTATACGTTTTAGTTTTCGTTTTCGTTTTACTTTTCGTTTTAAGTGCCAGCCATGTGCGCACTTAACAATACCGGAAGGAGCTGGCACAGCTTCAGCTGACATACAACTCGTACAGGGCAATTTGGCTAAAATGCAACCAAGGCAACTGAAGCAACCGAAGCAACTGAAGCAACCCACTCAAGTCGAGCTATTGACACTTTGAAGCTCCACTCGAGTGGCATAAATCAATGGCCAGCCAATGGCGAGCACGTAAAATATTTCACAACTCTCCTTGAGGTCAGTACGTGCCACTTGCCCATGCTTAATCTTCGTAGAGGTTGTTGTTGTTTTTTTTTTATTTTACATTTTCTGTTTTTTTTTTTTTGGCACTTTTCTAAAGCTTTGCATGCCAAAAGCAAACACACACACGCACCAGGGCACATGCCAAAGACATCAAAAAAAGCACTGACACCCAGATATGGGAGCCAGGTTTGAAAGTTAGCTGGGTTCCAGGCGGGTTTGAAGAGTTTTGGAAATTAAATCAAATTTGGAACCAGCACAAATATTTTTAATTGATTATAAACATCTTAAATCTCTCATCCTAGCTCATTTTTTTCTGAATACCAAAAATAAGTCTTAGTTTTTGATGTGAAACATCTTTAGTTTCAATTTTTTTGTTGGGGGAAAATTCAGTTTAAAATTAACGCGTAACGCATAACGCTCACACGGACACAGCATACAGCCCAATCAATCGCCTGGCTAACCGTGGCATTTCAATTAAACTTAGTAGTAGAATGTTTTTGCTCTTTTGGGACTTTTCCTACACTATTTCGCATTGATTTCCACATCTGTTTACCAACACTATTTTCCAGCACTGTTTTGAGCATTGTTTTCCAACACTGTTTGGAACATAGTTTACCAACACAGTTTTTCCACTTTGTTTTCCTCCACTGTTTCCCAACATTGTTTTCCAACACTGTTTTCCAACATTGTTTTACAACACTGTTTATCAACATTTTTTTCCTGCACTGTTTATTAACATTGTTTTCCAACACTCGATTTTTTATAATCAACCTACTCGTCGTCTGCTCCTTGCTATGGCTATCCTTATCCGATTTATTCTTATGACTCTATACAATGTCATCCCTCTCTGTATCATAGTTTTAAATGGTCTGCTTGCGCTATCTTCCTCTGGCTAATTATTCCTTCTGTATTTTAAAGCAAAACGGGATCTCCTGACTCCAGATCAGTCTAATTTCTAAAGCGTTTGATGAATTGGAGGGAATCAAAACTTTTCTGCTATTGCAAAAGCTTTCTCGAAAACTTTACAACATCCCAGCTAATACATTCCGTGGGATTTGTTAAACTCTCTTACATAACCAAACTTTTATTTACAGGCCGATCCTGGAGTTTGGCTCATGCTTTTAGAAGACTTAATCCATTACTTTGTGAGCACGAATTGAATCTGTCCAAAATAAATTCTTCTTGTTTGCTCTTTGAAACCTAAATTTCTTCGCGACAAACTCGGAATTATATTTCTTTAAGACTTATGTCTCTTCATTGTATGCTTCTGTCCATTTCGAGTCCTCTGCAGGGATTACAACAAGTTCACATTTTTTTCTCAGGCGTTACAGTACCGACGAGGCGATAAAGACCTCAATTCTTCGGTATCTCAGTAATTCATAGCGACTTCTGCTACCTTTGAGTCAACCCTTCTAACTAAATTTCACCCATCAAATCAGGATTCTCCATTCTTTTCTATCTTATTTAATTTTAAGATACCTAAATGTAACTGTTTTAAAATGATGATGTTGCTAATAACTAAATAAATAATTTCCCAACACTGTTTTCCTACTTTCTTTTCCAACACTATTTTCCAATACTGCTTTCCATTACATGTTTTCCAACACTATTTTCCAACACTGCTTTTGAACATTGTTTTTCAAAACTGATTTCCATAGATAACAGGACGGACAATATTTTCCAACACTGCCTTTTAACATTGTTTTTCAACATTGTTTTCCTTAGACAACAGACCAGACGGGAACCCAACAAGAGCAGTGAAGATTAATGTGAGAACACACCCCGGCATGTTCGCTGATCTGTACAATCAGTCCATCTTCCCATCAAGCTGGAAGCTTCATAGGTTAGTACGGCTACCAAATGGAGACAAGAGCTTGGACAGACCACTGTGCTGCAGTAGCGGCACGGACTCTCGAACCAGCAGTTCGGATTTAGTGGGTGAGGAACATCGAGTCCCACACTAATAAGTATTCCCCCCTATTACAAAAAAAAAAACTGACGCTAACGACGCCGCAGTCGCGACGCTGTCGCCCGTTACCTGTTACTTCTTACCAAAACTTGTGTGTTTTTTTTAACCTAACCTATTTTCGATTATATCGATATTAAGCCTAAGTGTCCACTGAGACCAAAAATTTAAAAGTTTTTCAAAACCCTTTGCTTTATGATATTTGCGTAGAAAAACAGTCAAATTTTACTAATATAAACCAATTTTACATTTATTTATAAGCCACTTCGATATATTCAAAAGCAAAGTCGCGCAAGCGCAACTTTCCTCATTTTAATATTTCCCTTGCACTTTTTGTTTTGATGAAAATTCTTAAATGTCTCCCTTTATGCTTTGACTTTTACATTCTTAAAACTTTCCAAGGGTTCCAAGTGTCAAAAAAAAAATTCATAAGAGACTGTTTAGAGTTGGTCCATTCCACTAGTCCCACCCTCTTCACAAGAAGTTCGAATAGTTTCAGATAGGTTAATCGATATAAAATTAATATAGTTGAATAAATCGAATTGTCATTCTGGAAACTGAAAGAAACGAGCAACAAGTGTTTTTTTCTTTAAGTTCGCGTTTTCCCAACTAAGTTTTTGCGCCCTTTTACCACGCAACCCCTACGACAACCCTTAACTTACCACGGATTTCCAACCTACCACATTTTCACAGACAATGCGATTGCTTAAAAGTTTAATTTTTGATTTGCTTATATTTCGCATATTTCGATGTCCCGTGCGACATTGAAAAACAACATTTGATATCTGTGCGTCGAGAGTACATGAAGAAGGCTTATCCAATATTGAGTACAAATAGAGATTTTTATCACAATTCAAATAAAAAAAGTTATATTGAAAAAAATGAGAATATTTGTGAACTTGGTACTCATAAAAGTTGGTCCCGTGCGACTTCGAAAGTGCAAATTTTTTTTTTTTTTTTCAAAATCATTCTTTTTTATTATTTATATCTGAATAGGCAAAAACGGCGGCGAAAAAAGAAATAGGGAGAAAAGATGAAGAGCGATTCAATATTTTAAACAATTTTTTTTGTTTTTTGTTATTATGTAAAAATAAATACATTGAAATCTATTGTTAACTTTAAAACATTTTTACTACGCTTATTTATATATAATTTCATCAAAAGAGTAACTGAAATAACAGAAATATTATGATGGAATAAAATCTCCCTACATGTCCCGTGCGAATGTGCTTAAAATTGAATTTAATGAAAAGTATAATTTTTTTTGGGGTTAAATCAAAATCGTTGAAAAACATTCTAATATTTAACAGATTGCATTAGTGCCTCAGGATTCGCTGAAATCGGCCTGTCAATTGTTGGTCACAAAAACCACTATTGTTTTTGTCCCGTGCGAATGCCTTTGTTTTTTGTAATTATTTTGAAAACTACAAATTGCCCAAATTCAACCTTAGCATCAATTATAGGGCCAATTAAGCCTTTTGTCAAAACAAAAATAAGTTTTAATTTGACATTCTTTTCAGTTCAAAAGTGTTCGAAGGTCCCGTTCGACATTATGAAAATGAAATTGACTCGATCATTCAGCCATGGTTATATAGACCCTGCTGTTGACTTGGATCAAGAATATATATTACTTACAGCGTCAGAAATGTTTGATGATTTGAATGATTTCATTGTTGAAAATTTTTATATAGCTAACATGGCGTATGAGTAATTTTTAGTTAAAACTTTAAAACTGAATTTTATTTTATTACAAAAACAATCCTTTAAGTTAAATAACATAACTTTCAAGCAGCCTGTTAAAAGTCAAAATTATTATTTTCCTTTACTCAAACTCCCCGTTTTGACGAAAACTTCTCCCAGATTTGATGCATACTTTGTACTGTCTTGCAGCACTGTGATTGCGTGTATGCGTATCTGTGTGTAATATGCATGTAACTGCTGTCAACGCGAAAAGCAAAGCCCTTTTTGCTGCCCCATAGCCAGGGCGAGGCTGTTTAAAATGCAACAGCAGGAAATATTCGTGATGTGTGTGGAAGAAGAAGAAGGAAGAGGGCGCTATGTTTGTTCGCTGTTCGCCACGAAAATTGCATGCGTGCTGCATTTTTTTTCTGCTCTTTTTTTTTGTGTGTATTTTTGCACACATTGGCAACATTATAAATGCAACAGCAAACGGCAGCCGCAAACTATGCAAATCAGACAAATGCATACGCCGCCCCCTCCACCTAGCGCTTTGTTTTGCCAAGCAGCAGAAGAAGAAGGAGCTGTAGCATATGCCTGTTGGAAGTTTTACAATATGCGATAGATGTGTGTGTGTGTGTGTGTGTGTTTAGTTTGGGGCTTGCCTTTCAACAATTCGCCTTGGAAGTTTTGTGCCTTGTGCCCCAGATGGGGCCAAAAATGTCTATTATCTATAGAAAATGCCCGCAGGTACTTTTCCACTGTTTTTGGGCCATATTTCAATGTGGTAAAAGGCGCGCTCTGCTGATAGCATTGTGGTAAATTTTGATAATTCAGACACACACACACACACACACTTCGGCACTTGGGCGCAACTTTGAAGTGGTATTAATTCGTTGAATGGGCAAACACACACACACACACACACACAGAACAAACTCCAGGATAGTCGTTGGCTTCCGTTTGGCACCATTGTTGTTTTCTTTTTGGCGCACAATGGTGCCATTTAAATTAGTTAGCTTTTCGTGTGCTGTGTGTGTGTGTGTGTGTGTGGCCTGACACAATTCCCAATGCTGGTCGCGCTGCCTTTCCATCCATTCATTCCCTCCCACCCTCGACTACGGCCGTAGTATTCCAAACTACTGTTATTGCCGCATCAACACATCCAACGCGAAGCACTCAAGACAGCGTGACTGTGTATTTGTTGTTGGTCTCGTTACCAATGTTGTTGTTGTTGTTGTTGTTATTGCACTGATTTTACAACTACCCAAAATTTGTTTTACCTTGTAACCGAATTGTCGAAGAAGGGTATGTAGGGTTTATTGTTTAATAATGGCTCAATAAAAAAAGGCTGCAATCCGCTTCTTTCGAAATGTTCAAAAATAGTGCCATTCCCAACTAAAAACCGAACCAACTCTTTGTGAAATAAGTTTCGTGACTTTAGATCACTCTTTGAAGAAAAACACAAAATTTTTCAGCTTGCTGAAATAAGCAAACTGAAATATGTTTGAAAGTAGCCTCAAAAACTCTTTTCAACAGAGTTCGTAAAATAACGACTGTCTCTAAGAATTAGTACAAATAATACTAAGAATTCAAAATTTGGAAAAGGCAACTTGTAATTAGGAAATATAATTAAGGAAACCAAAATTAGGATTAATGTAACTTTGACATTGAAATGTTCGATATCCCCGACTCCTCTCCAAAAATTCCGGAAAAAAATGCTCGTCATAAAATGCTCGTTGTCAAAAGACCTAATTGTATTTCGATGCCGAACAAAAAAAAAAACAAAAAGAAAAAAGGGCAAAATCCAGTGCAATTTCTCCAAATCAATGCGAAAAACACTTTGATCGATGGGTTCAAAAAATAGGACAAATATCATGGTTATTTGGGAAAATTTAAAATTCTTAAGAAAAAAATCCAAAGAACTCGGACCGTATCCACAATATTTTCCTGGACATTGGGCTGCTTTAGACTCAACAAATTATAACGTTATTAACCAGGAGGTTGGATTTTCTGAGGTGAGTGGCCAGTGGAGCACATGCAAAAACAAGGTGAGCCGCAGCCAAATATTGTTATTTTTTAAATCCACATTTTTTTTTAACAGAAAAATCAAACCTATTTTTTTCCAATATTAATGAACTAGATTTTTTCTTATTTTTTTACTCTGATTGATTTGTTTTTCCAATTTCCTAGTTCTTACTTCCTTTTTGTTGACATCCACATTTTGATTTCTATTAATTTTATTTAAAGTTTTTTGTCTTTGTTTTTGAATGCACTTTTCAAGACTTGGAATTTCGGAATTTGGTACTCACATTAATTCACATTAATCACCCTTTTCTTTTTGGCATTTGCATGCAACCGATATTTGCAGTAATTCAAAAGTTTTAATTACAGATTTCTAGATTTCATAAATAAATGAATTTTTGACAAAAACAGTTTATTCCCATTATTTTCTGTGATTCATTTGGTTGGGAATAATGAACTTTAATATGTTTTGCCTACTTTTTAGGGCTATGGGTTCTTAGGAATTGCTGGCTATAATTTTTGATGCTTACTTCTAGGGGAAAATGTCCTAGGGCATTGGGAACTGTCATTTGCATTGCCTACTTTTTGGAGAAGTCGTATGTAGTATCGGCTAGAGATAAGCGTGGGTCGGAATTCCCGCTGGTAGAAAAATTTCTTAAGAAATTGGCTAAGAATAAAACGACTACTACAGTAAATATCGGTTATATTACGAACGGTTTGTATGCAAATATCAATTATATGCAAAATTTCAAAGCGTTATGCACATTTTTTTTAAAGAATTTGATTGTCTGAATGTAAATCACATATAAGCAAATATCACATGTATGCTGGGCTTTCTTAAATAATTATTATACAGGCCTGTTCCGGTTTTCACTAAAGTGAATTCGAATGTGGTACATGTTTACTTTTTTAATAAATGATCAAGCTAAAAGGTTTCAAACCTTAAATTTTACATTACTTTTAATGCGACAAACTCGACTTCAAATGGATCAAGAAGATTCAGTCAATCAATTTTACACAACAACACATGTACCAAATTCGAATTCGACAAATTTTGTCGAAAGTGAAACCCAGAACAGGCCTGTATAATAATTATATAATAGCTGATAGCTATCAAAATAAATCAGGGCTCAGAAAACCTGGAATTCCGAAATTATTTGAATCTGATCCTGTTCAGTTAAAGACGAACCAAGGTTTAAACCAAAACCTTAGCTCAAAATCCTGGATCCTCAAATTTTCAAACCTTAACCATTGAAAAATTTTGTTTCGAACCCGCGAACCGAACCTCCGCAAAAATTATTTGGCCCTGAAATAAATGTACACTAGATGTAAACTTATATCCTCAGACGTTGATTAGGTAAATTACGACAAAGCAATGATGATTTCACACACTGGGATCTATACTTGAAAGCTTTTTTTACATTGTACTTATCAACCCTCTTTACTTTTGAAACTTCATATGGTCCTATAAACTTACCATTGACTCGACTGGATAAATTCTTTGAAACTTTGTCCCAGATAATTTTGCAGCGATGCACAGTGACGCCATTTGAGTTTTTTCATTGCAAAAATCTTAGCTTTTGAACCAAATGTGATAATCGAATAATTTAAATGGCATTTAATTGTTAAAAAAATAAAAAAAAAAAAAAAAAAAATAAAAATAAAAAAAAAAAATAAAAAAATATTTACACATTTTATAGGAAATAACCTTAGCTTTTCAAAAAAAATAAAAAATTTTTTTAAATACCCATTTGGGACAAAATTGAAAAATAACGGTTAATTTTGAAAAATAGGGGGTGAATTTTAATTTTTTTTATTTTTGTTATTATTTTCAAAAAAGTATATGAAAAATGCTTTAAAATGACATATTCACAATTTAAAATCGGTAACGTTTATTTTTTTAATTATTATTATTAATTCAATATTTCCTGAAGTTATTGTTGTCCCACTATCATATTTACACATTTTATAAGAAATAACCTTAGCTTTTCAAAAAAAAAATAAAATTTTTTTTTTAAATACCCATTTGGGACAAAATTGAAAAATAACGGTTAATTTTGAAAAATAGGGGTGAATTTTATTTTTTTTATTTTTTTTTTTCAAAAAGTACATGAAAAATGCTTAAAATGTCAAAACTTCCACCCCCCTAATTTCAACAACTTTTTTTTAATGAGTTAATATTTTGGAAATTTATTACCTTCATATAGGATAACAATTCACCAAAAAAGCCAATCCAAAAATTTTCATTTTTTGACTGGGACGTTTGAGAAAGAATGCCCCATATATAAAATGTTTGTGTTTGAAAAGGTGATACGCCTGCTAGATGCTTTCATGGGTTATCAAAGTCAAAATTTCTGTAAATATAAATTTAATAGAATATAAAAAAATGATTTTAAACCTTTTAAATTTTTTATCACTCTTTTAAGGTTTTTATATTAAAAATTTTTTTTTAAAACTATTTTACCTTTAACAGTCGCAGAGGCGGCGACGGGCAGATGGACCTTTTTAAATTAGGTGAAGGAATAATAATAGAAAATATTTTCAAAATATTTTAAATAAATATTAAATTTTTTTATTTTTCATTAAAGTTAAAAAATAGAGAAACAATTGACAGTTGGTAAAAAACGATTTAATTGGAGAAACACAAAGCAAACATCCATCTGAAATCATTTTCTTCTGAATGGAACATTCAACAGAAGACTCAGCAGGCTTATACTCTTCGATCATCGACTGAATTACTGCCTTAAATTGCTTAATAATTAGGTCCTATTCGGACTTGCGCTTAAAATTATTTTCTTACTTACTTAAAATAAGAAAAAAATTTGATTGATTTCACATCTTCTAGATAGGTGCTATGTGACAGATAAACGTTTAATTTACTCTGTTATTTGTAAGTTTATGTGACAGATAGTGCTATGAAGGAAACTTTAATCTAATTCTCCCATCAACCCCTTTTAATTTTTTTAGGTTTAAATCTGAATACATAAAATCAAAGAATATGGTCCGTTTTCTCATCTTCATGTTTTTGAAATCTAGGTGGATATTAAGAAAATGTAAAATGCCTTCTTTTAGGCCGCTTAAAAAATATCGATGCTTGTGTTAACAACTACCGTGCGGCATAAAAAGAGCCAACATACATTTTCTTAATATCCACCTAGATTTCAAAAAATAATGAAGTTATAAAAACGGCCCATAAACTCAGCTTTAAATGTTTTAAAAATTAGTATTCTTCGGGTTGGGTTCGGTTCTAGATTGAATCAGAATTTATCTTGGACTTAACCTAAACTATTTGTGTGTACAGCAATTTTTTGATTATTAGGATCCCATTTAAACTTAAGTTAACATTTAATAATTTCCATAATTTTTTCCCATCCAGGGTATTAGCCCCGTCGACTACATGTCATCCTAATGTCATCATATCAATCTTATGTTAGATATTTTTGCATATAAGTATGTAAGTTTAGCGCACATCGAAACTTTTTGGCCATTGTTGCGGTTTCGCCCTTCTGTTTTGCATTTAATAACATTGAATGTTTGGCTACGGTTAGCGGTTACCGCTCATTGTGTACGCCAAGAGAGTGGGCGTGGTCAGGGACCGCCCCTTAAGGCAGTGGCAAACCTTTTCATTCTTGTGTGTTATAAATATAAATGAAGTGCAGCTGGTGCTCCGGCTATTGTGTTGCATTTGCCGCATTGTTTGCACTGACTTTGAGTTGTGATAAAGTTGGTTAAATCAAGTTATTGTAAAGTGGATTAAAAAGCATTGTAGGTAAAGTTGATTGATACTCATATTGTATTATCACGAGTGTGTAAACTTAAGTATATAAAGTCTATTGAAAGCTAGAGGAGAATGGAAGAAAATTGCATTCAAAAGCAGTTTTAGATTTTTAATAAAGCATGTGGAATCTTTTAGTTGCCAGTGGCAACTTTTCTGCTCATTTTGCCGACCCCTGCTTTAAAGAGAACTGCTAGAGGAATTTGTGTGGAATGTAACTTGCTCCAATTTAACTTTAACTTGGCCTTTTAATTACAGATTTTAAGGCTTGTTTGAAGCCTCTTTAATGTATTTTTTTAACAAATTTTTTTCTCTTATTTTTCCAAGTTTTTTAAGTGACAAAATGACAACCCCATTTTGCTGTACAGCAACTGACCAACCCTATTACCGCTTGTCCGACGGCGACTTAAAAAGTCTTCATCTCACACTTCTTTCCACACTTAATTGCAATTAAAATGCCACCTGGCTGGCTTACAGTCTGTTTTTTTTTTTTTTTACCCTTTATCCTAACTGAAACTGAAAGCAAAAAGGGACAAACAATCCACCGGCGGAAAAATGTTACGTAAAATTAATGTTGCGTAAGGTATTTCCAAATCATTGATTAGGCAACATCCGGCAGGAACATGGCCAATTCCAAAAATGTACAACACGGCGTATGAGTGTTGCGAGTATATATATATATTTTTTTTTTTTGTGAAAATGGAAATCTGGCAACAATTGCACGGCCTTGTATGTGTGTGTGTGCGTGTGTGCAGTCGTGTGTTATTTTGTGTAAATTATATGGCCAAAAGATGCAAAATTAGCCAAATAATAGCTGCCTAATGTGCTGGAAAGCTGGCAAAGGCAAAGTTAATGGCAAAATCCTTTAGCTGAATGAAAACATTAAACCGGGAATAAGGAAATCGGTGCACCAATCATACATTAGTTGGTTGAATGGGCGAACAGAAAGTGAAATTTTTGTATATACAGATAAAGCAATTTGTAACTACAATATTTGACACAAAGGAAGGAAACAATTGCAAATTAGTTATGAGTAACCTCGAAATTATTCTAGCAGTTGAAACCGAATGCAAAGTGGATTTATTTCAAACGATAATACATACCTACATACACTCAAAAAAAAGAAAGCCTGATATTAAGGCTGAGCAGTTCCTAAAACAATAAATTGCCAATAACTCAACATTCATAGCAATTATTTACCTAAACGATGAGAATTTAACCTAAAACGGAAATTTTCAGACATTTTTTTTATGGCAATACTTCTCCAATTTTCATGGTCACGTTTCCCAAGCGTTGGTAATGTCAGTTAATCTTTGAATGTGCCAAGTGCTACATTACTACTTCATACAATAAGCCGCAATCGGGAATGCAAAATTATCCGTGATGTTTATTTGAACTCTTGACATTGCAAGAAATAAAAAATGTTAAAAAAAAAAAAAAAAAATATCTGGTTCCAAGAGGAATTGAACTCACGACCTCGGCATTCTAAGTCAACAGTCTTACCCACTAGACCACCACTTCTATTACAAACTCAGAGCATAACATACGGCTGCATTCTTTTAAGTCATTTGGCGCATCTTGCCGTGCTCCAATCCCCGAGGTCGCGGGTTCGATTTCCAGACGAGGAAGGTAAATTAAAAAAGTTTTGTATAATTGTGATTAAATGTTTTTTAGAGGAAAAAAATAAAATCCTTGAATCTTGAAGGTTCCTTTCTAGTTAAGTGTTAGCAGAGCTTTATTTATTCTTTGAATGACTTGAATGACTAATACAAGGGTTGACTTTTGGAAATCCCGAAATTTTTGTCTATAACATTTCTTTAAAGTTTTGTATTTTACATTTTTACAGTGAAAGATAATCTAAGTCAGGAAATTTAACATGGGCCGCGTTCAGCAGAAAAACTTGATCCCTGATCAATGATATATTTCTTAGTAATTTACGTTGCCTACTTTTCCTCTTGTGTTTAATATGATATTTATATAAAGCTTTTCACAATGTCAATTAAACAAGACCGCCTAAAAGTATGCCAAAAAAATAAGAACAGTTTTATTAAACTGATCACTGATCAAGTGTCTCTGCTGAACGCGCCCATGTACAATTTTTTGTAAGATTATTTTTTTATCATTTTCGATATGGATTATCAAAATGGATCTAATATTGAGCGTCTGCCTTAAAGAATTTCCCATAAGGGCGATAGGCAGCTATTGACTCTTTCCCCTTATTTCGTTTATTTTAGTCGCACAGGCAATTAATTCGCTTCGGAAAGAATAACAAAAACAAAATGCATGCATTTCCGGCGGCAGTAAAAACTTAATATACGCAGTGTGCGCCATCGAGTCTTGGGCAGACAGACGGCTGCTCGAATTGAGCCTCGCTTATAGGGGTTGTTGTTAATTCTGTTCTTGTTGGACTGCTCCCAAACTCAAATTTAATGCCCACCGCTGCTTTATACTAATAATGAACCGCTAAAGTGCTTGCAATTTTTGAATTTCTCATTCGTTTTTCTGTACATTTTATTAAAAAGAGATTGAGTTTTGATTAAAGATAGAGTAAGGAGAAAGGCCTTCTTTTAGACACTCCATAATGTTGATATTGGCGCTTTCAGAGCCCTGTGTGCCTCCCTCAGCCGCTTCGGAGCACTCGTGCTGGGCACTCATTTTGATCTCTGGTGTGTAAAGCTAGGAACTGAGGGCGTTCGAATTTTCCTTGAAGGAATAAGCCAGATATTCCTTAAATGGATTGCAAAACCCAGTGTGACCAGATTAAACAATAAATTACTTGGAAAATTTATTTTTTGTGGTATTTTTTTCGATATCTTTGGGGCTGGTCATACTTTCTATTCATATGAATAGAAACACTTTTGGAAAGCTCCAAATGATGAATGCTTTTTAGAAGCTGTCTTATAAATTAATTTTTATGTCAACTGGAATGAGGCCTTAAAAAGTAAAAGAACGAAAATAGAATGCCAAATAAGTCAACAACAATCAGCTGTCAAAACAAAACTTAATTCTGCCCAAATATGAATGGACTATAAGGCACCATAATCTTTTTATTGCGATTGCAGCGCACTTTTCACCCCACCTAGTATATTAGCGTTTCCCGATCAGATGAACGATAGTCGACGCGGGGCATTTTTATACACTTGAAAAGTGTATATTAATTTTGCCCAGAAGTTTGTAACGCATAGAAATATTAATTTCCGACCCCATAAACTATATATATTCTTGATCCGACGAGCTGAGTTCATTTCCGCTTGTCCGTCCGTCCGTCTGTCTGTCCGTCTGTCTGTTTCTACGCGAACTAGTCTCTCAGTTTTAAAGCTATCGAGCTGAAATTTTGCACAGAGTCTTCTTTTTTACTGCACGCAACTAATATGTCGGAACCGGCCGGATCGGATGACTATATCATATAGCTGCCATAGGAACGATCGGTCTAAGAACTAGTTCTAGTTAGAAAAACCTTTTTTGTTTTCCATCGTAGAGTCACTAATCTTGGTATATGTTAGTTTTATATGCTTCCACATAATTTTGGAAAAATTGATCAAAATCGGATGACTATATCATATAGCTGTCATATAAAGAGTCGGTAAAAAAACTAGTTCTAGTGAGAAAAACTTTTTGTTTTCCAACGTAGCTTCACCAATCATGGTTTGTATTAGTTTTATATGCTTCTGCGTAATTCTGGAAAAATTTTTCAAAATCGGAAGATTATAGCATATAGCTGCCATATAAACGGTAGGTCTAAAAACTAGTTCTAGTGAGGAAAACTTTTTTTGTTTTCTATCGTAGCGTCCCCAATCTTGGTATATATTAGTTTTATATGCTTTCACATAATTTTGAAAAAAATTTATCAAAATCGGATGACTATAGAATATAGCTGCCATAGGACCGATCGGTCGGAAAATGTGTTTTTCTAAGAAAATTTTTCTTTTTGGTATCAAATTTTTTATTATCAATGATTTAAAAATTTTAAATATCTGATATCTATATCCTATATATATTTTACCGGTTTAATCAGTTGAAGTAAAGTTTTTCAAGTGTATTAAAACTTCGGCACAGTCGAAGTTAGCTCCTCGTTTTTTAAAGAGTCAACTCTCTCCAATCGCTCCGTCGATAATTTCAATCTGCCGCTCAACAGGTTTCACTTTGTGAGTTACAACACGGAACAAGAGTCTCGGAACGAATGTATCGGAACAAGAGTTACAAGACAAGAGTCTCAAAAGAAAAGCCACGGAAGAAAAAAAGAACAATTGAAGAGTAACATGTTCACTTGATCCGATTATTGAACACTCCGAAAAAACACAACTCTGCCCTTCTACGAACTGCTACCTTGACGTGTAAAGAGGGCTCAGTCGGAGAAGGAACCTGAGAGCAATGCCGGTGGTAGCTTATGCTACTGGTAGGGCCACCCATGCCGGTAAGGTCGAGGGGAAGCACCGTATACGTAAAATCCAATCAGGTTCAAGATAGAGGCTTTTAAGAAAGGAGTTACGGTGCAGGGAGTCGGATACCCAGTACCGGCGGCGAGTCGGGGTAAGCACGCAGGTCCCACGGCGTCGAAATCCAGCAACTGAAGCTTCAGTGTGTTCCTAAAAGAGTAAATGCTCGGCCTACTTGAGTATTTTAAAATTCCATAAACGCTCCTATGCGGTTCTCCTCGTAGAAGCGCTCTCTAAACACTCCTAAGAGGTGTTTGCAAGGTACTCCCGTTTCACTCCTACTAGGAGCGCTCCAAAAACACTCCTAAGGGGTGTTTCCTAGGGACTCCCGTCTCAATCCTATTAAGAGCGCTTCATAATCTCGCCTTAGGGGTGTTTGCTAGGGACTCCCTTTTCAATCCTGTTTAGGAGCGATCCGGATATGGTTGGCTGGGTACGAAGATCTGGGTTGTCTAGCAAATTTGACCGACTCCTCTAAATGGTTTTCATACACATCCATAAAGAGTTTGTGTAGATTGATTGAATTGATTACTTAAGTTCAATTCATCAATTGTCAATTTT
>JAEIFT010000983.1:0-24315 GCA_018904225.1 Lordiphosa mommai | reverse complement strand
CATTCTTACCGGAGATTTTTATGAGAATCAATGTTTCGTTTAACGTGGAACATTTTTGTTTTATTTCGACTTATGGTGAAAAAATATATATAAATATTCATAAAAACATAGGCATCTTTTCAAATCAATTTTAAAATTTTGTTGCTTGGTGCAGAAATTCTTTTCGCTCCTTAATAAATGGTCTATCTCGTGCTTTCACGATTGCAGGTTATTTCTCATCAAGTCAAGTTGTACATTTAATATTGCCTCATCTAGCTCATCACTGACGTCTTTTAACTCGTAGCTAGCTTGTCCTCAATTATTGAAGACTTCAAAAATAAAATTAAGTTCGTCTTCTTTTTGCGAACAGCAAGTTCTCCCAACAGTCGGGTTTCAATATCAGTAGCCGCTGGTATGATTACTAACATTATTAACTATGCTTTTACTGGGGTACAATTGTACCCCAAAGACGTAAACCAAACATTTCCTTATTTAGATCGCTCTCAGCTATACATTTATAGAATAATTTCGTAAACGTTCGTTTAAATATCCAAAGAATTGATTAGGAAGAAAAAAAACGTTAATTCTGGCTCATATAATGCTTTAATATTATAAACATTGTTTTGAAATAATTTTGTGATGCAATGCATGCCAATGATGGTCTATCTTTAGGGGATGTATATACATCAACCAAAGCGAGCTAACTATTTAAAAGTGGCAAACACAAAATTACTTTGTTAATGAGAAAAATGGGGCTTCTGAAAGAAAACTGACAATAAAAAAAAGATCAATATTACATATTATATTTATCTTCTTCTTTTGCTGATTTAATGGAATCTTCTGGTCATGGATAAATATTATCATGAATAATTCATTTCTATATTTTAAAATCATTAATCATGTTAATGTTTGGGTAAAAATTGTATAACACTATATAAATAAATGTAACAAACATTTTGAATTAGAAACGATTGACCAAAGTTTTCATTTATTTAATTCTTGGAAAAGTATTATTGTAAAAAAATCCGCTTTTTTAATTAGGTCCTTTTTTCCACTCGTGATCCAATTAGTAAAATTTGCTGGATTAAGAACTTAATTAAAAAGTAATTCAAAATATCAGAGAGAACAGTTACTGCATTTTTACATCAATTTAAGACAGGGATGCTTCAGCTGTACTGATCTAAACCGAACCGGTAATTTTTTTCGTAAACTGAACCGGAAATACTAAACCGAACCCATAACCCGCAAAAAAAACAAAACGGTCAGTTCATTTTCATCAGAGTGATTTGATGACGGAAAAGCTCTTACACCTTAGGACCAAGATGTTTATTAATTTTGTAAATTGTACTTTGAAAAATAACTTTATGCATCATTCTATTTTTAAATTACTTTTGGACTTTTCTTAGGTTACGTTACGCCTGGTCTATCCCCTACAAGGGAAGCCACAAATATACTACTAAATTGTCAGTAGTGATAACTGGTCACCTGCTGCAAATATTGGAGATTGTAGGTAAAATTCTACATTATGACAGAAGATAATGTAGAATTTTACTTTTCACTTAACTGACGGCAAGCATTTGAATTGGTCATTGGGATCGTCTTCTCTTTTATGTGCCATAAGTAAGAATTGTTTCCTTAAAAATTGCGATGAAACTGTGTGAGTTTCCTGTTGCGCATACTTTAAATTATTATTATTAATAATACCCCCTAAATCCAGCTTAAACAGGGATGTGTTTTCGACTGCTGTCCAGATTCCCACAGCACTGATAATTACGAGATGCTATTTACAACTACTGTACTTCTATTTTTCAATATAATATCGAACTAATGGATGGCGTCTGCATATTCGACTTTGTATAGCTGGTGTACATAAAATATTTAAAAGTAAATTTAAATAAATTTTAAAATTAGGAAGAATTTTTCTTATTAAGAAAACGTATTTCGGTTGAATAATTTTAATTACAACGTTGCCTTGACCTGATGACCTTTATGAACAACTTTTATGGTTTTTCAAACATGCTTGAATTTCACTTGGTTTAACAGCTGTTTTCCGGATCATCAAACTTCCTACAGTCCACTGACACTGCTCCATCCCCTAGAGACGGCTTCAGTCCCCCTCCCATTCCACCTCCTCCTTCCCCTACCCGAGACAAGTTACAGGCGAAGCGTTGAAATCAAACCAAGTGCATTAATTTATTACACAACAAACAGATTGCTTCGCAAATCAAATGAAAATTTACGGTGCATGCAAAAATTCAAAGATTCAGAAAAACTGCAAGGCAAACAGCCACACTTGGACTCTTGGGCATAATCAATACAAATTGTGCGTTACGCTTTGGTTGGCGACGGCCACTCCAGACAGACCCGACGGCTTTTGGCCAACAGTGGCGCTCGTGCGCATCGAACGGGGTGAGGGGGAGGAGAGATTTTCTGATAATACACGCATGCCACCCACAGATCGTGTAGAGATCGTCGTGCCCAGCATAAAGTGCTACATTTAATTGCGCGCCTTTTAGAAAACGCACCTTCATCTGTAGTACCAACACCCCCCGCCCGCCACCCATCCCTCTCGGCTGGCTCTTTCGCTGAAATCTTTTTTGCGCTCGGCGTGTAGCGCACTTAATATTTATTGTTTATTTACACAAGCGCATTAATCGCAAAGCGCAAACGCGCCAAAAACACAAAACGAGCAGCGCAATTGCCCAAAAAGGCCCCTCGCCATCGCCATCAGCGGCGTCGTCACCTACTCAGTGCCCGAGGAGTGTGCCCTGACCATTGTGTGTGTGTGTGTGTGTGTGTGTGAAGCTTTTCCTTGGCCAGGGGAGGCGGCCAAAGAGAAATAGCCGGGTTTTCCACTAATTTTCAACACGTTAGTTTATGTTAGATAGCAATGAAATTGCGACTGAAAAACAGTGGCACGAATTTAATGAAAATGCGGGGAATTATGGAAATGCAAATTTGTAAGACGTCTAGAGAGATTTTACTTAAACTATATTTGCCCAGGAAGGATGGAAGAGACTGAGAAACAATTCATTATTCAAGATCATTACTTGCACTGGGATTTCATTTGTTGTTTTTTAAAATTGAATTATAAAATAAATTAAAAAAATAAAAATTACTAAAAAATAATAATATTGTCAGATTTGAAAATTCCGAACTTTGTTTCTACTTAAATTTCCCCTGTTTAAGTAAGAAATACTTTACATTTTTTTCTGAGAGTAGTTTCAATTCCACAAGTACTTGCCGAAACACTCGTAAAGAATGAATGAAAGCAAGACGATCGTAAAAGTTTTGGAATAAGCTGTAAAGGTGAAGGCTGCTTAAAAGCTAAACACTAATTATATTTATTCTGAAAGCGGGAATCAAACACAGACCTCGCAAAACACTCTCGAGAGAATAAGCTGCCTGCTTTGCGAAGTCAAAAAAAATCAAATAATTTTTTTTTCTTCAATCGGTTCTTAATACAGTTGAAAATAATCCCACAAAGTGACAAAGTCGTGTTTTTTGATGTTTCCTGAGATACAAAGTCGAATTTAGAGAAGGGTTAGGTAATTACTTTTGAAGCGTAATTGCAATATTCTCTTCTATTTAAACTAAAAGAATTGTTGAAAAAAATTTTAAAAAAATTTTTTTTTCTGAAAAATAACATTTTTTCTTTTCAAACCCCAAAAATGTTAAAAAAATTTAATTTCTTCCGTTTTTTAGTTCAAATAGAAGAAAAAATCATAATAATTAGAATTATATTCGATTGTTGGATTCGGACAAGAATTTCGACCTGTATCTTTCCCGCCATTGGAAAACTTCTGCCCCAAAATTTTATGGATTATTTGAACTAAAAAAATATTTTGTATTCTTTAAATAAATGTTAAATCGCACAAAAAATTTCCAGAGCTCAATTAATTTATTCTCACCCCAAAAAAACAAGACTTTCAATGCAGGCTCCTCCATTAAAAAAGTTTATTGACTTCTCAATTTTTTCGTGGATTTAAGTTTGGTCCTGGGTTGGCAGCAAAAAAAAACTTTTTGCAGCATTTAACAACGATTTCAAGAAATGTCTCAGACCCATATGAGCCACATTTCATTAAGGTAAGGGAAAAAATTTCACATTTTTAAGGGAAAATAAATAGAATGAAAAAGAAGAATGGGCGGAAAATTACTGCCAAGGAGGCTAGTATCATCAGCATTAAGGGCGGAAGGCTGATCATCCGCCCACTTGGCGTTGAATCGATGGAAGGCTATTCCTCAACTGGTATCCAGCCTTTTTATAACCTGTACCAGGTATGCAAGATATTTACAAAATAATTTATATCGATATTGAAAAAGTATAGTTTCGATATTGATATTTTGTTGACAAAAAATCGGTATTATTAGTGTGCAAGCTCTTGCTCCAGACTGCTCCCAGTTATTTTTTGGCAATTGTCGCCAACTTGGGGGGGATTGAGACGTTTGTGAAAGAATAAAAAAAAAAAAAAACAAGTATCAGAACTATACAGGAGGCAGATGAAGAAGAATGCAGCACCGAAATCAAAATAAAGGAATTGGCTAGTCCAAGACTTGGACTGACTGACTGGCGGCAGCTGTGTGTGAACAGCTGCTCGTCTTAAACCTCGTTGTTGTTGTTTTTAAAAAGAAAATTTCCTAAAAAATTTTACAAAAAATAAAAATATATGTTTTATTTCTTTAGTTTTCAGACCATAACTTTTTTAAGTGCAATGATATTGAAAAACTGCAAGTGTGGCAAATAAGAAGACACATTGGTCTATTAAAAAAGATCAACAGCGATTTTTTAAAATTTGTTAAACACATTTAAGAATTTTTTAAACTTGAAAAAAAATATATTTTTCAAAAATATCACATAATTTTTTACATTAAAATAAAAAAATTTGTATTTTTAGAACAAAATCGAAAGAACATGTTTAATTATTCTGTGACTTTATTAATCTTAGCTTACAAAAAAAAACCAATGTGGTTTCAATTTGTTACTTAATTGGGCCACAAGATTTAAATTCAGCGATTTGAAGCAAAACCTTGTATGTGTGTGTAATCGTTTGAATAAAATTTTGAGGAAGAAGCGTTGTGTTATTTGCTCATAGCAATGAATCAGCCAATCGCCATCTGTTGCGCTCCGATGACACTGAGCTTCCTGGTAGAATAAGATATGCCAATTTGTCGTTCGCTTCCATCCAGCTCTTAATAATATCGCCGAAAAATATTCTTAAAGAATATTCGATATGCGATATATAGCGTAAGTAAAATATCCCGATGTTGATATATCGTTTTTTCAACAAAAATATTGATATTCGATATATCGAAATAATTTTCGACATCCCTAGTATAGAGTATAAAAACTCAATCGCGAGTTCTTCGCTCAAGATGGCCTAAAATGGACTTTGCTTGACAAAACACCTTTTCAAATTCATCAAAAAATTGGATTGTGTTGATTGGTCAAAGCTCAAAAGTTTTGTGAGTGTTATCCACACTCATACATTTTTTTAACATTAAAATTTTTTTCCCCTGTATTTATATCAATGTTTCTATTTCTGCAGGCTTTCTTTTCTTGACATGTTTTTATTACTTTATCTTTATATTCTTTTTATTTTATTCTAATTATTTCGGTTATAAATTCATTTTTGCTTATATTTAAATCTTTCTCCTACTATTTCATAATATTCCTTATGTTTTAACATTTTTGTAGTGCTTTTGCAAATTTTATTTTCTTTCATTCTAGTCTTTCTCACTAATTTTGTTGCCTTTTTTAATCCCAATATTTTCTGTACATTTCACTTTTGAATAATGTAGCTTCTGTTAAATATAAACCGACCCACTGTCCAACAACTTACTTGCCCATACACCTGAAATCCACAAGTTGCCTCTATGGATTTTCACCTTTTTGCGTTTCAATATTTAGTTTTGAAAAAGTGTTTGGTTCGCACAAGCTCATTTAATTGTTAATTTATGATTTCAACTGTTCCATGGGGTAGCCTTAGGGATGGTGATGCGGTTAGGGAGGACGGAGGGTAAGCTCTGGGAGGCCATAGAAACATTTTTGATAATTGCTCTGATTTGTTGCTGTTTTTGTGTGTTTTTGGCAAATCAATTTTTGCAACTTTGTGCCTGCACGCAGAGAGACAGCGAAACATAAATAAACAAAACCCCTTCCACAAAATAAATAATAATGGTGAGAGTGAGTACCCAAATGTATCTTAAAGATACACACACGAAATAAATCTAAAAATTTTCCCACCGAACCAAATTGTTACATGTCATAACGTGGCCAACTCTTGAGGCCCCCTCCTGTGGAGTTCATTAATTATGCAATCAGAAGTAGCGGCTAGAGCGATTTATAGGCATAAATGTTAAGTTGAAAATTTGCATAATTCCTGGAAGGCTTCGTCGATACGTTGTTGATGATGATCATCATGAGAAATGAGAATGAGAGGCAGAGTGAACAAAAAAAAAAAAGATGCGCTGTGGGCTCAAGTGGCTTAATAGCTGGAGAAAACAAGTGAAGTTCAACAGTTTGGAGAGCACTCGAATGCGCCGTCGAAAGAAAACACTCCAGCAAGGAGTCGGAGCCGGAGTAGGAGTTGGAGGAGTCGGAATCTCCCTGATGCCTGATGCCTAGCCACGGCCTATTGAAAATGAAAATAACTTAATGCAAAGAGGCAACGACAACGTTCAACTGTTCAACTGTTCATGAGCAAACAACAGGGGCAACAACATGGTACATGGCTTAACTCGTTGGCTTCGTTGGCTCTTAACGAGGCCGACATCAAACAAAACGTTGACCAGAGTTAACTGAGGCCGGCTCAGATCTTGAAGCTGGGCTTTACTCACTGCTGCTATGCAAACAATGCCTAGAAAACAACACAACCACATGGCATGTGCATCTGTAGCTGCATCTACTATGAGTAACTATGTGTGCGTGCATGTGTATTGTGTGAGTGTGTGTGTGTGTTGCTAACATTTCACTCAACATGCTGGACTGTGGTCCAAGGCGCAGTGTAACAAGAAATTATGATGATTTTCTCTTAGGTTCGAAACTGAATTACCCTAACAAATCCCTTAGAATTGACAATTATCCGTCTTCGCGGCAATAGCTGGTGAAGATGACCGGTTGTGTAAAAGTTTTAAACAAACAATTTGTCATAAGATGTTTCAAGGCGCAGGTACAAAAATTCTACCTAAAAAACGACTCAAAAATACTAAAATACCAAAATAATAAAACAAAGTCGAAAAAATTAAAAATACTAGCAAAAATAAAAAATATTAAATACCGTTTATCTACTACATAATTCCTATTTGTCAAAAAGAAAAAAATAACAGGGAAATAAAAAAAATATTTATAGATAGCCCTTAAGTTATTTATAATTAAACAATAAATTCAAAATTTCCAAAATAAGAGGAATCGTAAATTCTTTTAAAATAAATTTTATAGTTAATTTTAACATCGTGTTCCTGTTGCAACATAGAATTTCGTGCGTGTTCGTGCGAACTAGTTTTCAGCTTTTCAAACAAGATGGCTCAACCGAATCGACAAAACACTAAAAAACATAGTTACAACGGATATTTTGAGCAAGGTGAATACATCCAAATAATTTTCAAAAGTTTCAGTATTTTATTTCCTTTACCTTAAATGACTCAAATCTTCGAAATTTTGTCTAATTCGATCTTATTCTTATGCAGCGGCTTGACTGATTTTAAACGATTTAAGATTTCTGAATGGTTTTTCAATTTTCATTTACGTAACCGTTTTCTTTTACGAACATGTGGATCGGCAAGGTTTGTTACGGTTCGGTTCAGAACCCAGGAATGTACCCTTAGGAAAGTACGTACCTATTGTACAAAAGCGTTGATTTCATTTAGGCCTATCAGAAAAAAAATGTAATGTTCAGATTTTATTTGTTTCTGGGATGAAGTAAATCCAACTGGATTCAGAAGGTCGGGGGCCGATTCGGAAATCGTACGTTGGAGTCGGACTGGGCAAGCGTCGGAGCTTTCTACAGGGAATCCCGTCAGCATTCATCGGCCACCTTATATCGTCATGTTCCTTAAATATTAACAGCGATTATTTTGACGCCACTCTGACGCACATGCAATTGCGTCGATTCGAAAGAATAACAAAAACAAAATCAACAAGCAGACGGAGGCAAAAGCAAAATACAGGTTGTTGTGGTTTTTTCTGATGTTGTTTTTGAATGGTCCCAAACTCAATTCTCATGCCCACCGCTGATATAAAGTATATATTTAAGGATCCGAATGTGTCTTCAACAGTTGGAAAAATTAGAAAATAATATCATTTATGCCAAGAGTATATAAAAGAGACACAATAACATATCCAAAATAGTCCAATAACAGCAAGCATTCAATTCTAAATATTTAATAGTTCTAATTCATTTTTGCTAAATTGTAGCAGTTGGAAGATTCGTTTGGACGTGTATCTAGGCCAGAGGAATCAGAAGATGTGACAACTATTAAACGAAATAGTTGGTTTCAAATTTGGAGAATCGATCAATTTTGCTGATTACTATAAAATTCTAAAAAATACAAATAATTTATCCACAAAATTGTGGGAGGAGTCTCACCTACTGCGGTACAAGTGGGGGTGGAAATCGGATTTATAATAGAAATTTTAAAGCCCTAATTAAAGTTTAATCGAGCTTGAAATTAAAATTTTGTTCTCTTACTTGAAAATACTGGACTTATTTGGATTTTACGATCGTTTGTACATCATTTAACCTGGCTTGAGAACAGAATTCTTGATTTGATTGCTGAGTGTAGAAACCTATTCAGTTTGCACCGTCTTAAAATGTCTGATGTACTCGTAGAATATCCATGTCAAGTTTTAAGAAAGGTAAGGAAAAAATATTTCAATCATTACTTGTATTATTTGCCAACTCTGAAATCCCTGCTTAAGGGGTCTTGTACCTTTGAAAAAAAATTTCCGATATTTTTTATTTGCATTATTATTATCAGGGCTGCAAACCTCCGAAATTTTGGAAAGTTTCGGTTCGGAGGTTCGAACCAGTGAGGAATCTTTGGGTTCGGTTCACGGACCGGTTCCGGATCCTCTGACCCCAGGTTTGGGTTCGAACCCGGTTCACTTCAAAAAATATTTGAAGCTTTTATTTTCGATTAATTTATACGATTCAATTAGTTTGATCATATATTATTATATAATATAATATAGGCGACCTTGCCTTGTTTAAGGTAATTCAAGTCCCGAACATCGGATTCAAATTTCAAGAAATTCCATAAAATCTTGAATGTAAAAGTCCGGATATCTTTTTTCGTCTGTGTAGGCAATCTATCATTCTGGGACTGTTTATTTCTACAAATTCTTACATTAGAAGAAACAGATTTAGTGTTGAAAATGCTCGTACAACCAAGTTAGAAGAATATTTTTAAAAGACCTTTCCAAATAATTAAATTATTTTCGATGTATATTCTCTTGGAAAATTTTCGAAGGAATCTATAACATCATTGCTTTCTATTGAGTTTATAAGATCCCTTCTTTACAGTCAGTCGCAGAGTCATTTAAAGATAAAATTTTAAATAAACATATCGAGAATTTCCCCCGGTTGAAAAATTACTTAATATTGTGAACCGAACTTGCGGCAGTTCCACTGATCCGATTGTTGTCGAAATTTTTATATTGTAATATTTATAATTTTGCAATACGAGTACGTCCACAACTACGTACACACACACGTTGACACCGCTGCAGGCGCGCCGCAGTCGCTACGCTGGACTCGCGGTATATATATAATTTCTGAGATCGCCGCGTGCACATAGACAAATCAAGAATATATTTATACTTTTTGGAGTCACAAATATTATTATTTTTTGTCTGTTACAACTTCATGATACCCATTTTTTCATGATACCCTCTTACCCATTTTAAAGCTATAAGAAATAGGATTTTGCCCTGCAGCTTGAAGATTATAAAAATGTGCGTAAAATGCATGAAGCAAACGTGCACATGCTGCTGAGCTGCTGCTGCCTCTTTCTACTCTTCCTTTGAGGAAGCTCATTAAATTCTTTGCCCATATTAACATAAATAAACAAATTGCCTTCGATTATCCCTAAGTTGCTTTCATTTCAAAATTCCAATTCCCCTTAAACTGATATCTTTTCCATTTCATACAAGTCGTTCATACCCGCTCCCATCTCCAGGGTAGCCAACAAGACCGCTCGCTGGCAATGTGAACAATTTTTAAATCAAATATTGACCAGAGGCTAAAGCAACTAAGAACATTCAGAGCTGACGAGGTTGATGATTTTTCAATTTGGGTTTTGTAGTTTTCCGCTGAGGTGGCTGCTTCCAACTAATGTGGCGCGCTGATCTTCATGATCAACAGGGAGCACTTTAAAACAGTTCATTTCTTTTGTCAAGGCTTTCCTCGTGTTGGCCTTTTGCATTTTGCCGCTGAGTAAATGTCGCAGGCAAATATCAGCAACCGTGGCTACCGTGGACAAGGTAAAATATTTAAACATGTTTAGTGATTTGCTGTTAAGAAGAAGAAGAAGAAGCAGCAGCTGCTGCTCCTATCGTAAAGCGGGGCAAATTAATTGTTTGTTGCTGCAGTTCGGGCAAAAATTGGCTGGCAATGCCAGGGCCAGGGCCAGGGCGAACTTTGCCCAGTTTGGATCAGCGTCAGGTATGAATGATGACAGCTTTAGCGCTGGCGATGATCAACGATGGGGCAAACCAAGGCAGCGGTAGCATTGCCTCTGCCTCGGCCTGCAGTGCAACGTGTTTGTTTATTTATTTGCTTTTAGCTGTTAATAATTTATGTAAGAGCGTGCGGGCACTTGGAAAATAACAAACATTGCTTTGGCCCGAAGCAGGAGCAGCAGCAGGTATGTGTGCACTCTTACATCTTATCTGCTTGCATCTCAGCGATTAGCAAAGAAAAATTATGATTTTGAACTTCGATTTGGTTTGCTCTTTCTCTGCCATCAATTAGCATTGGTAATGAGCTTTTAAATGCATTTTCAGCTGCAAACAGAATGTATGTGTGTGTGTGTGTGTGTGTGTTTTGTGGAAAGGCTTTTCAGTCAGGTGTGGCGTATGCGTGATATTTGTTGAGCTATCAATTGAATTGAGTGTAAGTAACTTTCTTTTGATTAATGAATATGTGACATCCATTGTTGATACAGATCAACATGTAATCGAGTAGGCAAGTTACCAAGTTTGTTTTCCAAAGTCTGTTTTGATTTCCCCCATTTATTTTTTTCCTCAATTGCTTTTTGTGAACTTGCAAAAGTGGTTGTTAAAAAACTTGTTTCTTCCGGATTTGCAAAATCGATAGCAAAGTTTGCTGATAAGAGGATTAGGGGCTCTTGAAATAGCTATACAGACAGCGAGTTTGGTATTTGTTTATCAATTTATATAAGTTTATTAGCCGTCTTCGATTACTTGTTACGATTCCCGGGCCATGGTATTCCGCATGAAAGCAGTTTTCCTTACATTGTTTTTCTTTGTGAGGTGAGCTCACTTTTACTATTATAACTTCCAAACAACAGGTTATATTTTTAGTTTGGAAGAATTGGAATTATGCATTTTGAAATTTATGATTTGGAAATTTTATTTTGAAAAATCAAAGAAAAATTGTTCTGGTCAGTTTATTGTTATTTTTAAAATAATATATGACGATGACGTTTTCGATATAAACGTATCCATTTAATATAAAAATATTTCAAGCTGACAATAATATCAGCGGGACCTAGATTAGGTCAAAAGATAATTGTAATTATTTAAGCGAAGGAAAGAAATAAATAAACTCGATCCACAGGCTAAATTCGTTAAAACCAGGGACCGTAAATAATATTTATTTTGTAATTTTTAGTATAAAAAAATCAACCACTATGAGTAGCCGCAAAAATATATGAATTAAACCTGTGGGGTTCTTTTTGAATAATCTTTGCAAACCCGCAATGATTTTTGACTTGTTAAATATTAAAAATATTCCTCAATGATAAGGATTATATTTTTATGACTATTTTTCACCTCAGACCATAATAATTATTTCTGAGTGAACAAATAAAACTCAAAAATAATGGAACAATGATTATTTTGTGATTTTTATTCTTTCGCTCAAAGGGAGCGGTGCAAATTTGACGTATATCCTTGTAGAGTGAACCTATAAGAAGCTACAAAATTAATTTTTAAGTTTAAAATTTTCTTTTTAAGAAAATTTATATTTTAAAGGAAACGAAATTTCTTGACCATGTTTGCCCAAATGAATTTCTAAAGTGCAGAATCAACTTTATTTTTTGCACACACACACACCACAATACAAAAAATTTTATTTTATTTATTTTTATTATATTTTGTCAACTGGCTTATGTTTGTAATTTTCGATCTCTCGATAAGACATCTTAATTCGTTCATCATGACCGTCATCTTCCTCTTCGTCAACTGATGCAACCTCCAAGGAAATACGGAAGCAGGTAAACGCTCTAGTGCGTTTGGGAATTGTTAGTGCAAGCGAATCAAAAGTAAAGAAAATTCCAATAAGTTTAGTAAGGAAAGCTTTTTCCTTAAAATAAGCTGATCTATGAAGCAAAAATGAAGTGAGGCTCAGTCGAAATACTTCTACAGTGTGCAGCTAAGTGTTAATGCTTTTTTGTAGGCGGCAAAAATTAGGATCCGTGCATCATAAGACTTTGAGTCTTTGTCTTAAGGTAAGATGTTCTTATAAATAGTGCGCATCTTCAAGTGCAGCCAATTGTTACACCTTTTTCGAGACACCCATTAGAACCTTAAATTAAGTCCAGCTTTTGGTTTCGAGTTGATTTGGCATCGCGTATTGCATAATCATAAATATTTGTGTGGCCAGAAAATTATTGATTTTTTTCTCAAATACTTGAGCAATTTTTTTACATTTAAGGCCAGTTATCATGAAAATATCAGACAATTTGCAGTAAGTGTTTTCGTCGCCTATCTCAGATTAAGGAACTACTGCCATATGGCTATCAAAATTTCGTTTCCTTAAAAATAATTTTAGTTTTTTTACTGGAAATAAAAAATAAAATAAATAAAAATGGTATAAGAATATGAAAAAGGAAGTGGGAATGAGTTTTACTAAAAACTTTTTTTAACTTTTTTTATAAATATTTAAAAATTTTAAATGTTGAAAATAAAATTAATTTTCAGCTGGAGTAAGTTTTTAACTGTTCAGATGTAACTATAGGTCCAATAAAATTAGAATGTACGATGAATGATTTTGGGACATTTTGATTTTATCTTTCACTATGAAGAATAGAAATTGAGTAAATCCGATTATTGGTTCAGATGTTATGACAACTTATGTGAACTTTTTTTCAAAAATACCTAAAAATTTTTATTCGTTGAAATCTGGAGAACGACCTCCTAGAAAAATGGTTAGTGTTCATTTTTGAACTCAGCGTTTCAAAAATACACTAACACAGTTCGGGTTATTTAAAATGCAGACACTTCGTAAAAATTTGTCGCTATAATCATTTGAGCAAAAATAAATTTAATAAATAATTATTAAATTGGATTTTATAATTTGTAACTTATAATTCGGTCCCTGGTAAAAACTTTAATAACAAAATTTCTTCTCTGCCAATTAGTTTATTCGAACAGCACAGAGTATAAAAATGTAAAAAAATAATGTCAGACAGGTATAAAAATGTAAAAAAGTTAAATAGTACTAGACATTGTCTTCCGGCTGAGAACATTTTTGATGTAACATACCGGGGCGTTTATTTTGTAGAATAAATAAAACGAAATCGTTTCAATAAACTATTCAATACAACAAGTTTTGACTTGTCCTGTTTCCAAACCTAAAGAAATAGCTTTACTATGATAAGTAATTTGGGTTGAATGAACCGAAAGCTTATTTTCAAGACATTGAAAAAACCGTTCAGTTGGCTGACTTACAGACTACAGACTTAATGAACTAAGATTTATTCAAACCAGATCTAAAAGGAATGGTATAATTTTCAAAAAATACGGAAAAATTTACTAATGACGAAATAATTGACATGTATATGGTTATTAACAATATCTATGCCCTTTCCAATTTTTAACCATACCAAAAACTAAATTAATATTCCATTTCTTTTTTTTTATTACACAGTAAATAATTTTGTAATTGTCTATTATTTTGTGAAATGAACTCGTTAATTTATAAATAATATTGAAGGTATAAAGTACAAATTATTAAAAAAAAAACTATGGTTTATAAGGGTACAAATAACATACAAAGAATTAATATTAATAAACAAATATAAAAAAATCAACAACTAAATATAATTCCAAACGTTTTCACACATTTTCTTCCTTTATTAACAAATCAAGATCATTTCATTTCATTTACTCAAGGTTTTTGACTTTTGGCAGGTAAATGAACTATAAACATTTTATGTATGCATGACCACAAACTAGGCCTTCATCTAATAACAAAAAAAAAAAAAAAAAACGGAGCAAGAGAGTCTCTCTCTCTCGCTTCAAAATGATTTACCTTGGAATTGTTTTGAGAAACTTTCTATGATTTCGCATAAAATGCTTGAGGAATATTCAAAAATTCAGCCATAAATTCGTTCTGTATGGATAAATTAAAATAATTGAAATACTTTGAAAACTTAATTGCGCTAAGCGAGGCGCGCTTGTTGGATGCTAATGACCAAACATAAATATTTCGCCGAGGCGTAGATTTTCTATATCTGCCGGCCGGCATAACGCGCATATGTATGCAATATGTTTGCACAGTTTCTCATTTTTTTTTTTTTTTTTTGTTGGCCTCGGAAATTTAGCCACAAATCAAAAAGCTACCAAAATATTTAGACAGATTTTTGTAGCCAATGGCGTTTACAGGTGGCTGACTTGCTGAAAAGCTTTTCAGTTTTGCAGCATCATCATTATCACACAGCCCAGCTGGGCGGCTTGGTCAAGGTTACTAGCGTGTATCTGTATCTGCATTTGTATCTGTATCTGTTGGCGCTGCAGGATATCATCAGCATTGGCAGGCGTGCGCTTCTTTTAACGATTTCAACAAAAATATTTCGCTTTCTTGCGCTGCTCATTAATTCGTTTCGATTAAAAACATTTTGCTTTTCTGCAGCCGCCGCTTGTTGTGCATAAAAATCACAGCAAGGGATCCCTCTTTGGAGAGGGAGTCTCTGGTCTCTGATTTTAGCATGTTTTTTTGTTCGGGGGGGCTTTTGGCATTTTGTCTAGCGGTAGGAAAACAAGTTGCTGTTGATGCCGAGTGCCTCTGAAATTTTAATGGGCAACGTTTTTTTTTTTTTTTTTTTTTTAATTTTTGTTCATTTTCTTGATTTTTGTTTTGTTTTGTTTATGTTTAAATTGTGTGTAGACGACTATGTGCAATTCTTGTGCCAGTATGTACATTTGTTTATTATAAGGTCTTTCATTTGTGCCACTTGTTCTTTTTGTTTTCATTTGCCATTGTTTAAATTGGCCACTTAATATAGAAATATATTTAGTTCTTGTTGCATTGAGTTTATTTATTTCAACGTTTTTTTTTTCCTTCTTTTGGGTGTTGGTGTTGTTCTCTCTCACGTAATCAGTGCAAAAATTTCGCGATGATTTCGTTTGTTTTGGGAAATACAATTTTTGGCGCTATTTCTGGTGGGTGGGTGGTGGCTGTTGGCTGTTGTTTAGCGGGAAAAAATAATTGAAAGTGTATTTCCACGAATAGAATTTACACATTTTGGCTAAATTTTAACAAATTGAGAAAAGAGATGAAGGCCTGATGTTTGCCTTTTTGGCATAAATTCCGTTAGATGTTTGCATTAGAAATTAATGGTTTGTTTTTGAATTAAGTTGCACTGATGAATGTGGGGAGAGAGATGTTCATCAGAAATTTGGAAAAAGTTTGAGAACATTCTATCGGTCAAGTGGGCAAGCAGACTTTTTCTTTTGTGAATTAAAGGATACACTGATAGTCGATTAAAGATATATAAACTGCAAATAGATCAAAGAAGTCGCTGTCACTGTTTCCCCTCCCGCGACTTCATAGGCATAAAAAAGTAAAATCGTGCAAAGATACGTGTTTCATGCATAATTTCCGTGTTTTTTTGTCCGACCTATATTGGAATTTGTCAGTATAGAATAGATAGAGATGTGGCTTGGAGGCCCAGCATCTAATTTAAAAGAAGTTGATTTTCGATAAAATGCGGATCGGTTCTCGGTTAAGTGAACCGGTAGATTGGCAGTTTCTCTGGTTTTTCTCAATATAACGACTTCTCTAACATATAATTTGAACGGCAGCGGTTTTTCAACTTCTAACTATAATTTATGGCAGCAATTTTCTTTAGGTCTGCCAATTTGATGGCTCCAAAGTGCAGTAGAGCGTCCGCCAATTGAATGAAAAATTTAAGGTCATATTCTAACCCCCTAAAAGTTTCATTTTGTTCTATAACTACCCGAAAAAATTATAAATAAAATTGTTTTGGGGTTGCTCAATGGGACTAAAGTTTCCACCTACACCTGGCTTGATTATTTAATTTATTATATGTTGGGGTAGACTAGTTTCAAAACATGACCCTCACAAAAGTGGTGGAGAAAACAGTAAGCCATCACAAAAGCGAAACCTTGTTTCAGTAGAAACGAACTATTTTTGTACAGTAAGCTCAGGAGCATATCCATATTCCACACGATACAGTCCTAAATGGGCGTGATTGAATTTAGACCGTTCCTTTCTTAAAATTTTAAGATTATTTTGTATTTTCGTTAGGGAATTTAATTTTAATCAATTTACAATTTGATGACAAAAGCATGGGCAAAAATAATTATATAATTTGAGGCCTCAACCAAACAACGCTAATAAAATCGTTCAGTTTTCGAGATCAAATTAAAAATTAATCTTCTTGTTAAGAAAGCCCCTCATAGCAAACAACTTAGAGCCTTTAGAGACCATGTGCAGTGTAAATGACTGAAAATATTCATTCAAATACGGAGTTACTCATAAAACTCAAATAAAAAAATTGCAAATAAACCGCGTCGGGAGGTGTTAGGCTTGCCATTCAATTCAACTTCTGTAGCATGCCTCTGGGGTTGCGTTTGAACACTTTGGAGTTCCCAAGTGCTTATTCGGCCAACTACAAGGCATAAATAAAACGATAGAATTGAATAATGCATCCACACAGACAAGAAGGAGTCTGATGAGAGATATGGTTATCTCGAAACAGTCTGTAACTCCAACCAATTTTCACCTTGTTTTCGAGCAAGCTTCCGTGTGTGTTTATTTGCAATCTTCTAAAAAATTATAATGGATCCAACAAAATATGACTTGAAGTTTACTACATTTTTTAATATCAAAACGAACTTAAAATAAGAATTTCGTTCTCAGTTTTAGAAATTCCAAACTTAGTCAAGCTTTTGAGAACGTTCGTACTTGATTTTCCCCTGTTTAAGTACGGAATTCTTGTTTTTTCAATTGGAGCATAGCATATGTACCCGGGCGCTTCGATGGACAGTTTTTCTCAAACAGTAGAGCCAATCTGGAAAATATTTTAAAATTTATTATTTCAATTTTCGGCTCAAATACACCAGTTTACTCTAAAACCGCTCCCTGAGGTGAAAAATAAAGATTTGACATTGAATTTCAGCCAGTTCGGCTTTAAACACAATCCGCACCCATATTCCGAATTTTGCAGTGAAAAACAGTATTTCCCATATTGAATTTTCCATGCGCTTCCCGACCTTTCTGGTGAATTTTCCAACATCGAAAAATCTCATGTCTAATTATTTTGAATACTCTCCGAAAACCCGAGTTTGAAGTCAATCGGATGAAAAACAGTTTTCTAAATTTTCCGATCATTTTCTTTGTGGGCAGATTTTCCAAATTCGGGAATACACGTGTCAAATTATTTCGCTTACCTTATTTACAAACCGAATTTCAAGTCAATCGGATGAAAAACGAAATTTTGCCCATATAAACTGCGGGAGTTTTCGAACCCTTGGAATTTTCCAAAACCCCGTCTTAGTTCCCACTTTTAACTCATATGGAAACTTCTGTGAAAATTTCAGCTTTCTATCTCTTACCGTTTAGACTTTGTGCAGATTGCCAATCAGTCAGTCAGTTAGAAAAACCTCTTTTTAATAAAAAGAGGTACTTATAATGTATGCAGATTACATTGTTTTCTTGGCTGATGAGACCCAAATACTTCAAAATATTATATGAACTACCGGTTGCAAGAGTACTGCAATAAATGGGGAATGGTGGTGAATCTGATAAGTCTGAAATTATGGTATTCAGGAAAGGAGGCAGAATGTAGGCTTCTGAAAGCGGGACCTAGCTGGGAGAAGAAGTTCAAATACCGTTTGAACTTACGTATCTGAGAATTCTTTTCACGCCGTCTGTTTTATTTAAAAAGCATGTGCTTAGAAGGAGCATTGCGGCCAAGACAAGTATAAACATGACGTGGAACATCTTTTTAGAGAGAATGGAGTTGCATATAAATGCAAAATGGAAACTCTTTAATGCAGTAAGCCGTATACTTATACTACGTTTATGTACAAATTTAAAACTCATGCTTTTTGCCTTTAAAAGTATGCTAAATTTATAAGTAAAAATAATTAAGGAAAATATTTATTTTTAGTAGCCTTAACATTATTCATTATTCTTAAATACCTTTGACTGATCCGACAATCTGAGTGAATGCACAAAGTGGATTATGTAAGATGCTGGCATAAATGACTTTAAATTATCTCGTTCAAAAAGTAACAATTGAAGAAAATAAAGTTTGCGCACATAAGCATAAACGTAGTATTAGTTTCATATTAAATTACAAAAATTATTTGATACATTTGCCAATTTTTGTTTAAAAATTAACAATTTTTCCATTCCTGCGAATTGTTTTTTCTACAAATGCCAAAAAGCAAACTATTTTCTATTTCACAATTTCTCGAATAAACTTTTAAGAATTATTTCTTTGAAAATATGCAAATCATTGAAGTTCATTGAAATTGCCTATTTCGCAACAAATTTATGCCCAATGTTTTATTAGGTCGAACAAAAAACCCCCCTGCACATACTAAAAGAGTACTTTATAGGCGGCAGGCCGCAAATTTTTCCACACACACACGTCCCAAGGCCATAAGCGAAACTTTTCCATCATATATCAAACAGGGCGCCCAAGCAGCACACACACACACACACCAAATTGAACAAGATCATTTGTCTGGCTGCCTACTGGGGGTACTGGTAGTGTACTTCCTGGAAAGCAAAGTTCTCGCTCGCTGACATTGAAATGTTTCGTGTGAATTTGAGTGTGAATTTATGAAATTTGGCAGTTGAGCAGAAGCAGCTTTAACCGATCTTCAAATCGAACGCTTTAGTATCTTAATCAGGCATGTCATGGTCACAAATTGAAACGATCCATCAGTCTCTCTCTCTCTCTCTCCCTCCTCTCGCACACATAATCTCTGTCATACTGTCTGATCGTAATATGCAACCAGTTGGGTCTGGGGTCGTAACTAAATCTGGGCTTACGTATATGGGCAACTGGCACTTGGCTTTTGGTTCAGTTTGTTAGTAAAGTGGGTAGTTGATATTTATAAATAGATCAGCTAAAATTAACTTTTCATTGCGGTTTTGCGAATAAATGAATACGTGTATAAATAAAAGCAAATACATTTGGTTTTAACTGGATGGCAGGAAATTTGCTATAACATTTTACTAGGGGGTATATCAGGATTTAGGTAAATGTATCAAATGAACTCGAGAGAGAATATCAAACAACTGAGATAGATGGACATAAAGGTGGGTGGGTCCAAAAACCTTTGTTGAATTATGCAACAAAATTCGTCGAAATGATTTTAGAGAACTAATTTTAATTCTCCATTTGGATGCGTTATTAATTAGATAGCATTTCATCGAAATGACCCTTGAAATTGCTCTGCAATAACTATCTATTTCTTAAATACATTTTTAAATTTCTCTATAACTATTAAATAATGACAATTTCATTACCAAAGTTTTATATTCAAAAAATTAATTAACTGAAAATTGTTAAAATTAAATAGACAATACCTACTACCTTCTAAATCGATTTTAAAATATGATGTATTGTTCTAAAAAGTTTATCTTAGACAATTAACCTATTAAGTGTTCCAACCAGCGATGATAACCTCACGACAATTCGGGCTAGTTCGCTTCAGTGGATCGCAGAAATATTAAACAATGGGTTGGGTCTACAACTTGCTTTAACAGCTGGCCAGTTCGGCCAGGTTTCAGTTCGGTTCAGTGGTTCACGCTATATTGCAGTCTATACTGAATATTGTAATCTATCAAACAAACGTTAAATGGCAAACTAGAAGATACGGATAGATTAAGATTGTGGAAATCGGCCACCGGAATAACTACAAAAATTGCAGTACACTCAAAAATATAAAAAAATATAAGCTAAAGGAATACAGACTAGTATTAAGAGTACGAAAGACAATTGCAGGAAATATTCGGTAGCAAAAGATGTGGAATCGATGGAACATGTTATTGCTGGACCCTCCCGACACTACCCATTCCTTGAAAATTTCGCTTAAAGTAAGTTCCTAACAAGTATTATTCGTAGTACTTATATGTTATATATGTGTATTTTAAATAAGTTATTTTACGTTATCAAACACGTTGATTAATTAATCTTGAACCTTTTTATTTTCGTTTTTTGAATCGGTGTGGCATTTTCCAAAGAATACCGATACGGCTTCAAATAAGCGGTTCGTTTTGGTTCAGAGTAGGTTTTGATTTTTATTAATCAATTACTTGACTCAAGTACAAAATTCTCATTTTAATTACGATTTTCTTAAAACCAAATAACTGATATGGGCATTTCCAAACTGGCGTGACATTTGGTCGAAAACATTTTTTTACATTTTTTAAAATGTTTTTTATATTTAAGTGGTAATTTAGTAGCATTATATTTAGAAAAAAACCTCACATCAACCCACCCTAAGATGTTAAAGATATAAGCAAAAATATGCACTGGTGTAATTTACCACAGATAGAAGTCGGTTTTGACTTTACAAATTAAAATTTTTAGAATTAACATTTTTTCAGTAGTTTAGGAAATAATATAAAGTTATTTTCAAGTTATTTCAATTCGCAAAATTTTAAAAAACTAATCTCGTTCTTTTGGTATTAGCTTTCTTATCTGGCGTGACGTTACCTGGCGTTACGTTAGATAAATTTCAATTGGCCAATTTTTGTAAATATTATTTTACTTAAATTATTTAATGCAACAATAAAAATCAATTGGTCAATTAAACTTAGAACTGTAAATCGAAAACAGAAACTGGTCAAAACGTGAGCTTGATCTCGCCATCGCTACTAAGAAAAGCTTTAAACTATTTTATTCAAATAATTTTGAATATTTAGCTTAACTAAGGGCCGATTTCTCAACTTCTACATAGCAGAATCTGTCATATAAACTTACAAATAACATAGTAAAAAGTTAAAATCTTACACATAAGAAGCAGCTATTAGATTTACTGGGCTCAGTAAATTAATTACCCTAATTGTACGGGGAACTATTTAATCAAACGCAGGTGGATTTAGACAATAGCAAAGATATTTCAAACCCTGCCTAAAAGCAGGCAACATACATTTTCTGTATATCCATCTAGATTTAAAGAACATGAACTTGAGAAAAGGCTTTAAGATAAAGTTTTGACGGGGGGATAATGTGTAACCTAAAGCGTACTTACATAGAAGAGAAGTTGGAAGCTCTTTGCAGCACTTGGCTTTAATAACTTATTATTATTTATAGATAATATACTCAAATGCCAAAATCAGAATTTGAATAAATTCTCAGTTTTTCGTGGAACCCATAACAATTAGTTATAACAGTTTTTCTTAACTAAAAATGGCATAATTTTATTTGAAATTAAAAAAAAAAAATTTTATTATATATTTTCTGATTTAAAAAAATTAACAAAATGTTTCTGAACTAAAGCCTCATTCCCGATGGCATAACAATTCATTTCGGCACTATGCTTCATATGAATACAAACTCTTTTAAAAAGTTCTAAAAGCTGAATGCGTTGGAAAAACTGTCTTATTTATAAGAAGGATAGTGCAGAAATAAATTTGTATGCCATCTGGAATGAGGTCTTTAAGCGCAAAATTTTATTAACAAATAAGTGCAAAAAGATATTGAAATCGCAAATTATATGGTCAATAAAAAATTACGCCAAAACTACCTCAAGTCATGAAAAGGTTGAAATTGAAGCCTTAGATCAATGCACCAGTAATTAATACTTTTGCTAGCCTACTTTTTAGGTGCCAGCTGTAAGCTTACACAATTAATATTGTCAAAATCTTGAACTTAAATTAAAATTTTCCAGGGTATTTTCTAGTCGTCAATTAAACATTAATTGCCTTAGCTGATTACTGGATTTGATTGATTTGCATACAAATTCTCAGCCACATTTAGATTTATAGAAAAATTTCTTTCCAGCAAAAATGCAGCTGAGGTGATTGAAGCAGCAGCTAAACTGCTCAACTGGTCAGCTGCTGCTGCTGGGTGCCACATGCTGAGCTTTTCGGGGTTTTCACTTTCAAATTGCCTGACGCTTGACGCCATTTGATTGACAGTTCGAAGTTTTGAGCCACAAGTTGCTTGTCACATAAATAAAACTTAATTAAATTATTTCGATTATGTGGCAAAAAAAAAGAGAGTGGCTGGGTGAGAGAGGGGGTGTTGGTGGGGGGTGGGTGAGGAAGAGAGACTTGGATACTCGTTGATCTCTGTGCATGCTAAAATAAATAAATAACCAATTTTTAATTGAATTTCTACCTACATTTTTAACCTGTTTGACAGCATTCCGTGGCAATCAACGTCGCTGCCAGTTGGTGGAGTAGTCGTCGTCGTCGTCGTCGTTGTTGTCGTCGATGACGCTGGTTGTTGCTGCTGCTGCTGCTGCGGTTGTTGTTGCTTTTATTATATGCATAGTATGTAGTTGCTGTTATTGTAAATTGCTACAGCCAAGCGCCGTTGCCGCCTCAGCAAACCTCGTGCTGGTTTTTTTTTCTTCTTATAATTTAAAAAAAAAAAAACAATTTTTTTGCCTTCTTCTTCGTCGTCTTGTCACAACTGGGCAGCAACAACAAAGAAGACCTTTTGCTGGGACGCTTTTGCTTATCAGGGAGCAGTTTCTTTTGCAGAGAGTCGGGGGAGACTGCGAGGCTGCAACAGCGGCGGCGACGGCGGCGGCGGCTGCTGATGCTGCTTCATTGAAGTGATAGCCAGAGCAGCCACAATGGATGCACGAAACGCGTGTCACTTAGTCACTCTCACAGGGCATACAGGGTGAGCAATGCTGCTCGTTTTAAATCTTAAATATAGTTAACTAATTTTAAGTTCAATTCATCAAAAAAATTATGTTTCCCCTCAAAGGTTCTCACTTCAATTCTATTTGAGATCCAACTTCATTCTCTCGTTTTTTTTTCGATCCAAAGCCAAGCGACCGCCATAGACTTGTGGCAACAAGCGTGTGTGATGAAGCAGCATTTTAAAATGCAATTCAATTCGTGTTCAGTGCAAAAGTCCTGGGTTCGTTTCGATTCCAGATGGTTTTTTTTTTCTCGAATATGTTAGAGATTTAAAAGGGTTCCAATTTTTGATAGAGCTAATGGACCCAAAGAAAGAGAACCATAAAGATAGAAAGAATGCCGCTCACCTGCCTCACCTTACCTCAAATTATAACTCTGTTACCTTAAATGCATTTGCACGTGCGTATTTACACACATTGCACACAAGAAACAGAACTTTGTCTGTCCCCACATTTCAATACAAAATCCCGCTTCAACTGATTTCAATTATAATTCAATTACTGAGTCACCCTGTCTAAAACCAAACCATGACTGTGTCTGCGTGCGCCTGAGCACTTTCTTGTCTCTCTCATGATAACCGATTTGCATCAACGAAAATGGAACATTTTAGTGCCAATACAAAAATGTTGTGTCTAGAGTGTGAATGCACCGCAGGATGTTGACTTCATTTCCAACTTTGACTCTGACTAACTGTCTCTTCCTCTCGCTCTCTCACTCTCACATTGCAATTATGATAATTACAACAATAAAAAGTGGGCAAGTGCTGTAATTTAAGTATACTTATAGTTTAATATACATTCACTTATATACATAGTTGTTACATAAAAATGCAAATTTCCTTAACATTTTAAGCACTTGATTATAGAAATTTATGCCCATATTGTTAATGTTTTGTTTGCATTTGTTGCGGCGGCAGCTGCTTCCTTGAAAATCTGTGGTTTGCCCCCTCTGAATGCATGGAAAAACTCAAATGTTATTGATTAGTTTTTTGTTTATTTTTTTTTTT
>JAEIFT010000982.1:0-24584 GCA_018904225.1 Lordiphosa mommai | reverse complement strand
GGATATAGATATCTGACAAAAAATTTTAAATCATTGATAATAAAAAATAGGGTACCATATAACAATTTCTTAGTAAAACAGATTTTCCGATCGATCGGTCCTATGGCAGCTATATCTATCGTCATCCGATTTTTTATTAATTTTTTAAAAATTTGTAAAAGCATATAAAACAATATCTACCAAGATTGGTGATACGATATTATTGGAAAACAAAAAGTTTTTCTCACTATAACTTTTTTTTGATACGATCGTTCCTATGGCAGCTATATGCTATAGACATGCGATTTTTAAAATTTTTTAAAATTTTTGTGAAAGTATATAAAATAATTTACCAAGATTGGGGACGCCTAAACAGAAAACTACAAAGTTTTTCTCACTAGAAGTTGTTTTTTGACCGACCGTTTATATGGCAGCTATATGCTATAGTCATCCGATTTTGATAAATTTTGCAAAATTATGTGAAAACATATACTCACCAAAATACACCACGATTAGTGATGCTACGATAGAAAAAAAAAGTTTTTCTCCACTAGAACTAGTTTTTTGCCGACCGTTTCTATGGCAGCTCTTCTTTCCCACTCAGGGAAAATGCTGAAATTTTAATATTTTCACGTTGTGACTACCGTATTCAAATGCAGTATCTTAAGACAAATAAGAAATATATACAAATACACTGTGGCACTATGTGCAGTATTACCTACATAGCAGAGTTAATTCCCCATTGAGTAAACAGATTACTCGCATACAAGCCACATGCACCGAGAAAATTTTAGTAATAAAATAGGCCGAAATCGCCCTAAAATAAGAAATCGCCGATATTATTTTGAATTTTTTTATTTCTATGAAATGCAATTTTAAGTTTTTTTACTTGAGTTTTAAAACCTAATTCTGATTATTTTTAATTTCTTTCCTTTTCAACAAATTTTTTTAATATTTGTAAATGAAAGTAATTCTAACATAAAATTTTTTTTTTTTTTTTTTATTCAACTAAAATTTTTTTATATTTGTAAATGTAAGTTGTTACAAAAGTATTTGTTATTTTTTTTTAACAAATTTTTATATGGATTCTCTTTTTTTATATTATTGCAACGGCGTAAAACCGGCCATTGTTGCAGCGGTTAATAAAGCACTCTACTTTAATTATTTTATTTAAATTATGCTATATGATATAATCATCCGACCCGGCCGGTTCCGACATATTAGTTGTGTGCAGTAAAAATAAGACTCTGTGCAAAATTTCAACTCGATAGCTTTTAAACTGAGGGACTAGTTCGCGTAGAAACAGACAGACGGACATGTCTATATCGACTCGGCTATTGATGCTGATCAAGAATATATATACTTTATGGGGTCGGAAATGCTTCTGCCTGTTATAATTTCCAGTATTACCCTTTGTTACTCTACGAGTAACGTAGTAAAAATATGAAATTTTAAATAAAATTTGTTTAAGAAATTTTAACAAATACTTTTTGTAACAACTTACATTTACAAATATATAAAAAAATGTTGTTGAAAAAAAAATTGTTTAAAAGTCAGAATACCTTTCATTTAAAATTATTTAAAAAAATTTTTTTGTTAATAAGAAAGAAATTTAAAAAAATCAGAATTTGATTTTAAAACTCAAAACAAATTTTTAAATTGTATTTCAAAAAAATAGTTATAATGAATGCTTTAGTGAACGGGGAAGACTTTTGCAAATATATTTAAAAATCGATTAAAAAGAATTTTGTTTAGTAAACAATAAAAAGAAAATTTTTTTGAATAAACATTATTATTTAACGAGAAGGCAAGCTAACTTCGACTGTGCCGAAGTTTTAATAGACTTGAAAACTTTACTCCAACTGATTTAACCAGTAAAATATATATAGATATCAGATAATACAAAATTTTAAATCATTGATAATAAAAATAGGATACCATAAAAAAACTTTTCTTAGTAAAACACATTTTCCGACCGATCGTTCCTATGGCAGCTATATGATATAGTCATCCGATCCGGCCGGTTCCGACATATTAGTTGCGTGCAGTAAAAGGAAGACTCTGTGCAAAATTTCAGCTCGATAGCTTTAAAACTGAGAGACTAGTTCGCGTAGAAACAGACAGACGGATAGACAGACGGACAGACGGACGGACGGACAGACGGAAATGAACTCAGCTCGTCGTCCTGATCAAGAATATATATAGTTTATGGGGTCGGAAATGAATATTTCTATGCGTTACAAACTTCAGGGCAAAATTAATATACACTTTTCAAGTGTATAAAAAGAACATTATAATTTTTTTAAAATGACGTTAACTAGGGATCAGTTAACTATGGTTTTGCAGCAACAATGCTCGTTTGATAAATTGTTAACATACCTTCATAGAGAATGGGAGACAGATGTAATAGATGATGACAGTTACACAGGTCAAATAAACCAAATATGGCCAAAGTTTGAGGAACAACATACAATTCTGGTAGAAAACCAATCAAGAATTAAAGAAACAAATTATTTTTCAGCAGACACATTTAATTGTCATTTTAAACAAAAAAAAAAAATCTGCATCTAATAAATAGTAAATCAAACAACCATCATTGTCGATATGGGAAGACAACAAAAATAGATTTTTGAGAGCAACAGCTAGGTTTCACAATAATATAGGAAACGACGAGTGGGGAGAAGTGGAAAATTCAGTAAAAAAGAATTTGCTTGATTAACAACATTACAAAGCAGCCTTGAGGAACAGATAATAATAGAAGATGAGTGGGAATCGGTGAGTCTGAGTTACCGAAGAGAACTAACTCGGATCATAGAAGTAAAGCCAAGCGAAAGCCGGTTGAAACTAACAGAGGTCTAGATCTTTCGGCCTGGTCCGCATTCATCGATATGTTTTCAAATCTTATCGATGAAGATGTGGTACTAAGTAAGAAAGAGAAATTAATAAGATTAAAGGAATTAATAAAAGGGGAGTCAGGCAAACTGATTTAACACTTGCTGATATCAGATACAAATTATGATGCAGCCTTACAAATTTTGAAAGCCAGATATGAAAACAGAAGACAACTGTTTTCAAATATTTTTGATAGGTTAGTGGATCAACCAGTAATCAATAGTGAGATAGAAACAAGTGTTCAGCAATTGCTCGATACAACGAGAGAGTGCATGCAAGCAATAAAAGGTATGGGGATCGCAACAGAAGATGCCGAGATCTTTATGGCACGCATAATATTAAGAAAATCCGACAGAAAAGGATTACAACTTTACGAGCAGACCATAAGAAAATTTAAAGAAATTCAGACATTGGAGGATGTATTCGAATTTCTGGAACAACATTTGCAAGCGATCAAAAACCTTGCAAGTACCAGCAATTGAAAAACAAGCTCACAAAAAGAATTCAGCCTTGATAGTTGTGCCATTTGCAATAAAGATGTTCATGCAATCACAATATATTTTTAAATTTGCGGCTTTGTCGGTCCAAGACAGGTTGGAAGTAATCCGGAAACTTGGATATTATTATCGGTGCTTAGGGTATAAATTTTCCGAACCATGTCCAGGCCCTAAAAAACCATCAACAGGAAGAACAAAAAACATCATTGATAGCCAAAAATTCGTCAATTACAACATTACTTGCTACGGCACAAATAGAAGTGATGTCGAATAAAGGAAATGGAAAATTTTGCGAGCTCTTATTGATCAGGATCACAATTTACAGCTGTATCAGAAGAAGCAGCCCAAATTTTAAAATTACCTCGACAAAAAAAGAATACTAAAATATTTGGAATTGGAGATAGTTTGGTAGGAATATCAAAAAGCGACTCTTAACCTAAAAATTCGACCTAGGTTAACAATAAAAAGTGACCAGAAATTAAAAACAGCCGCAACAAAAAATTTGGAAAAATTCAGTGAAATCGAAGAGATTCTAGCTGAAAAAGAACTCAGTGAGGACGATAAGTGTATGAAATTCTATATAGATACAACGACAAGGGACGATGATGGAAAATTTATTGTTAGTTTGCTGTTGATAGAAGACAAAATTTTTAGTGATTCTAGAAAAAGATCAATGGCCAGAATGACAAATTTAGAAAAAATATTTAAAACTGACCCAAACCTTAAAGAACAGTACGTAAAAGTTAGGGAGGATTACGAGGAAATGGATCTCATGAAAGAATCGGATGAGGGAGGAGATAGCATAGAAACAGACGGACAGACGGACAGACGGAAATGAACTCAGCTCGTCATGCTGATCAAGAATATATATGCTTTATGTGGTCGGAAATGCTTCCTTCACTGCGTTACAAACATCGTGACAATTTTAATATACCCTCTGCAAGGGTATAATAAAAGGCAATTTGTCGCCCTGGGCAATATGTTCAAAGATAATTGAACAGTGCATTTGAGTCTACCTGCAATGCTGGAGGGGCTCATGTGCGCTGGGCTACCTAAAATATCTACAACCCTAAAAAAGGGACACATATGTTTTAGCATTAAGAAAACCCAACAAAAATGTATAAAAAGAGACCTACTTTCAAATAAAACTCATTCAGCTTCGTCATTTGGAGCGGGTCACTCACAAACTAATTTGTATTTTATCACACTTATTATGGCAATTTTGTTAAATTTATGACAGGTAAATTGGCAAAGTTAGAGCCTTTTTAAACCGAAAATCAAAAGGCTACTTGATGTAACATTGGCTTAAGTAAATATTTATCCAAATGTAGGCTAATAACAGTCATGGAATGCTACGTTAAGATAGTGAAAGTAAGTAAATTTGTTTGATGATGACAAAAAAAAAATTGTTCAATTTTAAATAAGCTTACAGTGATTTGAACAGTGTTTCATAAACCCATCAATTTATTGTTAGTGTGGCCTCCAAAAATTCGAATAGGTCAAAAAATCGAAAATATGCTTTTTCCGCAATTTCTTGGAATTGGAAACTAAGATATGACTTTAACCTATCAACTCGTGTTCAGCATGGGTAGACGAACAGTAATTAGTTTAAAATGTTCGGTATTCTTTTGGCTGTTGAACAGTGTTATTAGTCTATGTATAAAGATTGCACCAAGCATAACTCTTCGGTTAATTAAGGAGGGAAGGTTTATTAAAAGAAGTCTACTACACAGAAAAAAAAAAGATCCATTTGGAATGGATATGGACATATCCTTTTTTTTGATATTGAAATGCATATCCTTTTCAAATTTTACACATCCTTTTGATATTTTTCAGCTCCATTGGATGAATAACTAAGATCAATTTAACATTATTTAAACTCAAATGGATGATAAAAATGGATATGGACATATCCAGTCCAAATGGATGTGGAAAATCATCCAATGGATCATCAAAAAATATCCTTTTTTTTTTCTGTGTAGAATTGTTTTTGCACAGATTCAATTCTATCTTGATGGATCGAATATTGTGGAGACCACACACATGAACCATACTCAAGAATTGGACGGACGAAGAATTTTGGTCGTATAAGGATCATCAAATTCCTTCGACCAACGCTTAATAAACCCAAGAACACTTCTGGTCTTACTAACAGTAGCAGTTACATGAAAGTCAAATTTAAGATTATGATCAAGAATTACCCCCAGATAGATGCGTATGCATACATATGTGTGTACATATAAACGTAAATTGCAAGGCGTAAGGCGTCGCCCTCCAACTCTGCCAGAAGATGCTCCATTTTTTTCGATGCCTCACATTTCAAAGTCAATGCACAACTAATTATACTCTGTACCGAAGGTAGCCATGTTCGTCTGTCCGTCTGTCTGTCTGTCCGTCTGTCTGTCCGTATGAACGAAGAGATCTCAGAGATCTCTGCAGGCAGATCAAGTTTATTTTTAATTTTTGGCACGCCCCCTGCCTCCCCCGCAAATTAAAAAAACGTAATAACTCCCACAATTTTCAAGATAGATAGTTCGAACATTCTAGACATATATTCTGCTACTTATTATGAATCGACCCGCCATACATCGTTTTTCGATCAGATGAACGATATTAGAGCTATACGTAAAAAAAATACAAACCAACGACAACAACAACACCGCAGCTATTGGTAGAACTTGAGAGAACGCGTAGGCAATCGCTAACTGGTAATTTCCCAATTGGACCTTGCTTGACAGGCAGGATCTAATTGGACTGCGCCGCTCTCAGTTTCCCCCCGCCTTCTTTTCCATAGATATTTGTGTAAGTAGGCAAAGACCAAGTATGAGAGGAGCGATGCAATTGAGATAACCTGCGGTCTGATATCACGCGTGACTAATATAGATACGTTAATGTTAATTGGATATTATATTTATTTTATTTTATTTTATACATTTATACATACAAGTACATTGAAACTTATAAATTAATGCGCCAGTCACTACGATGTCATCCTTAATACATTTTTGGTTTCCTAACTTAAAATAATAATAATTAAATATAAACAATGACAGACAATGAACTTAATTATGTAACAACACAGTAGGATTAATTTTAATTACAGAATTTTTTTTTTTTTTTTTTTATTATATATAAATTTTATAATCTTACGAGTTATGTACTAGGGTAATTCTACTCATCATTACTTATCCAGCCCCCATACATCGTTTTCCAACCAGATGAACGATAGTCGAAAGAGTTGGCACCCCCAGATTTGAAAAACCTCACACTTCAAAGTTATCAGTTACATACAATCAGGTACAGAGTATATTACAGTCGGGCTTGACCGACTTTCTTACTTGTTTTTATTTCGTCATTGACTCTAAAACGCATCACACAAATTCCTCAATGACAGCACACACACACGCACGCACACGAATGAAGTCAAAGCAGAAAACGTAGACACCAAGCAAGCACTTCAAGCATCCGAAAATTTAGAATTTTTTTTTTTTTTTTAGAACATTTCTTTTCTATATTAAAGGGTAATTTAGGTCCTTATTTTTAGAAATCAAAAGCTAATCTAATTTTTCTAAATATAAGAAAACCATATTTTTCCCATTTTTTTAGAAATATTTTTTTTGTATTTTAGGGCTTTTTTATTTCAATTGTTAGCTATTTTTTAATTTCATGGTAAAAACTTCATCAATATAGAAAATTTTTCTTAAAATAAGGGTCAGTCAATTTTATGGCTAGATTTTCTTAAATATAAAAAAACATGTAGGCAAAGCTAACTTCGACTGTGCCGAAGTTTTAATACACTTGAAAAACTTTACTCCAACTGATTTAACCAGTAAAATATATATAGGATATAGATATCAGATATAAACAAATTTTAAATCATTGATAATAAAAATAGGATACCATAAAAAAACTTTTCTTAGTAAAACACATTTTCCGACCGATCGGTCCTATGGCAGCTATATGCTAGAGTCATCCGATTTTTATAAATTTTTTAAAAAATTTGTAAAAGCATATAAAACTATTATCTACCAAGATTGGTGACGATACGATGGAAAACAAAAAAGTTTTTCTCACTAGAACTTGTTTTTTGACCGACCGTTTCTATGGCAGCTATATGCTATAGTGATCCGATATTGATACATTTTTCCAGAATTATGAAATCATATAAAACTATCATATACCAAGATTAGTGACGCTACGATGGAAAACAAAAAGTTTTCACTAAAACTTATTTTCCGTCCGATCGTTCCTATGGCAGCTATATGCTATAGTCATCCGATTTTGATAAATTTTTTTCGAAATTGTGTGGAAGCATATAAAACTAATATATACTACGATTGCTGACGCTACGATGAAAAACAAAAAAGTTTTTCCCACTAGAACTAGTTTTTTGACCGACCCTTTATATGGCAGCTGTATGATGTAGTCGTCCGATTTTTATAAATTTTTTCACAATTATGTGGAAGCATATAAACATACACCAAGATTTGTGCCGCTACGATGGAAAACAACAAAATTTTTCTAACTAGAACTAGTTCTTAGACCGATCGTTCCTATGGCAGCTATATGATATAGTCATCCGAACCGGCCGGTTCCGACATATTAGTTGCGTGCAGTAAAAAGAAGACTCTGTGCAAAATTTCAGCTCGATAGCTTTAAAACTGAGAGACTAGTTCGCGTAGAAACAGACAGACGGACAAACAGACGGACGGACAGACGGAATTGAACTCAGATCGTCGTCCTGATAAAGAATATATATAGTTTATGTGGTCGGAAATGAATATTTCTATGCGTTACAAACTTCTGGGCAAAATTAATATACACTTTTCAAGTGTATAAAAAGGAGGTGCAACGTACGCAGGTTCCTGTAACAGGTTCCTCGTTCTAAAAAGACGAGGTGGAGTGAAATCTCGTCTAAAGCGGGAAAGAGCTGCCCTTCTGGAGCAGATCAATTCGACACCACCACCTAAAAGCGGAATCACCAAGAACAATTACGGGAACATTGGTCCCATTAATTGTCTTAAAGTTGTTTTCCAAAAAATCGCTTCCATCCAAAATTCTTTTCAAATTGGATTTTTGAAATATTTGCGAATCGTGTCAGCGACCGGGACACCCAACACTTATGTAAGTGAATCTCTAACTGATGGTTCAAATGTTAGCATATAAAAGTGCATGGATATTTAAAAAAACAACATACTACCGATAATCAACCAAAGCAAACAGCACCGATGAGTACCAACTCTTGTTATTCCGATAATCCACTGCGTCTTCTGCCCGAGGCCTCACCTCAATGTGGCAGCCATCTATTAAAATCACTAATATTAAAAAATATGTATTTGTTATTTCGTTTACAAATACTATACCAATTGCTCCAACGCATTGTGTAAATCCAAGAGTTTCAAATCCTCTTACGCGGTCGGTAACCGTTTCCTGAGTAAGGAAATTGGCAGGCAGATAGTCACTAGCAAGCTGGGCAATCACTTCACTGCAATACTCATGCAATGTGGAGCATACAATTGTTTTCGATACTCCGAACAGCCTTCCTATGGTTCGATATTCCGCAGAAGAACCCAATTTATACATTGCTATTGTGATTCGTTTTTCCAAGGGAAGTTCTAATCGAAATGAAGTGTCTTGTTTTCGCAGACCCTAAAGACTTTCCTTTAAAAACTCGTCAGAGTTTCGGGGAACGTCCTCCTCCTAAAATGAGCCGCATCTGATGGAATCAGTCAACGGCTCTGTAGCGGGTTGCAGGGGTAATTGTAGTGACATATCTAGATAATATGGTTTCAGCAAAAGGTGGAATTTTGCAACTACATTCGGGGGATTATTAAGCAAACAGCGACAGCGGGACCCTTTAAGACTAAGCTCTTTCGGTTTGGGGGTTCTTTGCTGCTGCCAATATCCTTGACTACGAATCTTAATCCCTACAGAAAACTAACATTTGCACGACCTGAAAGTACGCGATTATACTAGAGCAGAGCTGCGTGCGTGATCAATCGATAGTTGATTATTTAATTGGATTATAAGTCCTACCACTTCGGGTTGTTTTTCTGAATCCTACATACAGAGAATAATGTTTCGCGCAAATGCGCTACAGATTTAGTGTAAATTCTGCAAAATGCAAATTTAAAGGCTGGTCTGTTTTATAAAATCATTTGTCCATCTAAAATTGACATTTTCAATGTAGCTGGTGGTCAGTATCTGTACAGGGTTGCCCATATTCGACGGACCCATGTTTTTTTTAAAAAAATCAAAGAAAAAAATAAAAGTTTGGCGGTTGGCAATCTTAATCATTTAATTTGTTCCAAGTAGATTTGTTTACATCAATTTTTGAATATGATATCTCTCAAATGGCCGCCACTGGCGTTGATGGCGTATTGTGCCCTTTTTGCAGCATTTTCCATTGTTTTCGCCAACATTTCGGCCGGAATAGCGGCTATTTCTTCACGAATGTTGTCCTTGAGCTCTTCTACGGTCCTTGGCTTGTTAACGTAAACCTTTGACTTCAAATATCCCCACAAGAAGAAGTCAGGCGGCGTCAAATCGGGCGAACGCGGTGGCCAGTCCAAATCACCACTTTTCGACATCAAACGGCCCGGAAACAATTTCTTCAGAAATCGATTGTTATGCGACTTGTGTGCGGTGGAGCGCCGTCTTGTTGAAACCAAAACTGCCTCATACGCTTTCGACGAATAATTGGCATCACAAAATTGGTCATCATGTCGCGATAACGCTCCTGGTTGATGGTAACAGCATGGCCATTTTCATTTTGGAAGAAAAACGGCCCAATGACCGTTTTCGCACTAACGCCGCACCAAACTGTGACTTTTTCGTCATGAAGAGGCACTTCTTGAATCTCCTGAGGATTTTCAGTGGCGTAAATACGGCAATTTTGCTTATTTACGGTCCCATTCAATGTGAAATGGGCTTCATCGGACATGATAATTGAGTTTTCACAATTGACTTGTTCTGTTGAATGTAAATTTCAACTATTTCAGAGCGCTCGCGTGGCGTGTATTGTTCCATTGTAAAAATCTGCTTGGACTGACGCTTCAAACGCGGTATGTCATTAAGCGATCTGACATCTCTGTCAAAAGTTATGGCGTTGCCAGATGGGTCCGTCGAATATGGGCAACCCTGTACATAGGCCTAAAAACTCAATTGGAAAAACTTTAAAAGTATTTTTATTTTGATCTAAACTAGAGGTCACGTAACGCACGATAAAAATATCTTGACGCATGATTCACGGAATTTTTCCTAGCAATTCGCGTCACGCACGATTCCCTCACGATTTACGAGACGTCACGAATGATCACGCACGATATAAATGCTTCCCTATAAAAAATTTATGTAACGCAATTATGTATATATCTGTAACACAAACCGGCCGCTTATTTTTGGCAATAATTGCAGCTGCTTTAAGGCAATATTCTTCTTAACTTTTTCGCCCAACTTTTTAATTGGAAGCTTATTATATTGTGCTTGTATAATTCCGACATCACTTGCTCCTTGTGTCGCAACAACCAATCTGTGCCACACTAAGATCATACCAAAACTTATTTTCAACAATTGCCACAATTTTCCAAAATTGAACATCTTTTTCATGCATCACTCCTTTTGTTTTGTGGTTTCACCGACTTATATTGTTGATTTTCATTGATAATGTTTATTTTTATTTCGTTTTTAGTTTTCAACTCATAGTTTAAATTTAAAGCAGATTTGCTGCAATTGGTAAACTTAAACGAAATGCTTAATTCTTGGAATCTGACGTTAACAGTTGTTTGCATTTATTTTCAGTGTGCCCGTACCAGTTTGTCATATAAATGTCATATAACTCCATTTCAATACCTTAAAAGTTGCTAAATCACTTATTTTCAATTTCAATTTCAATTTTATTTTATCCCAGCGCTACAAGTACAAAAGTTGACTTATAATTAGTGCACTAGTCACATGAGGTTGGAAAATAATAATTTAGATTTTTGATTTACTGACTAAAAATTAACTTAAACTATTACAATTATTAAGTTTATTACAATACAAGACATTGTTCCTAATGTGTGTACTTTATCTAATTACTAATTTTATTTTATTCTGTATTCTGAAAGTGAATTTTAAGTTGTGCATGAAACTGCGGGGCGCTTTTGGTTTAATTGGTATAATTATAAGTGTGGCCATGAAACATGCAGAAATTTGTCCGTATTTGTGGCGGTTTTTGCTAGAACCGCGAAAGTGAGAGTCAACGTTTGTATGTATGTGTGTGTGTGGCCGAAATGGAGAGGGCAGAATATTTTGATTGGGTGGGTGAATGCTGCAGTCGACCGCCGACTCGTAAAATCAAGTTTTTCTGTGCTCACCCATTCACTCAGACATGACTTTGGTTCGCGTCTGTGTGAAAATCACGAATGCGCTCGTCTACTCGTCTACTGGTAGCTAAGACTTGGCCGGGACTGGTCCACCACCCCCGTTTTTGCATGTCGATCTTGCAAGCAAGAGAGACCCTCATTCCATTGTGGGTTTCATGGCCACACTGCGCCCTCTGTATGTATCATCGAGCGAGCAGCGGATTCACAAAATCAAAAGCAAATAAAAAAAAAAATCGTGTATAATGCATAACTTATATTCACGAAGTAAAACTTTAACACGCACGAATCACGGATGCACACTCACGAAAGTCTGAGTTTACTCACGATCACGTCGTGACACACCGTGACACGTCGTGACACACCGTGACACGTCGTGACACACCGTGACACGTTTAAATCAAGTCACGCGAGTTACGTATGCCATATACTCCGAACCAACTGCTAGCCCAGCAAAACCACCTCGGGTCATAAACTCCAATTAATAACGTTGACCTGGGCGCATTGCTCAAGATCCGGCACATGTTGCAGTATCAGCAACAATATTTATACTAAGAATTAAAAATGACAACAAATAGCAGATGCCAACAACAACCAGAAGCAGCGACGGAAATCAGCCAGACGCCTTGTCGGCAGATTCGCCTACCATAGCCCATAGAATAAGCAAGCTTATGTTTAAGCCGGGTATCCAGCACTGCGAAAACAAAAAATTCCTGGCATACTTCATATAAAAAAAACTGTGCCAGGAATTTTTTGTTTACCTTTTCCTGTCATTGGTATCCAGCAACATGAACGAAATCCACAGTTTGTTATCGATAGTCGGCCTATCGTTTGCGTGTGTGGATGCTAAAAATTCTGTCACACAACACAGGAATATATTTTCTACAATTATTTTTGACGTGATGGGCGAAAAGATGGATGCAAATGCTGGGTGCAAAACAATAAAAATGAATCCAACGCTGGAGGGCAAACAATGGAGAACGTTTATATCGTTATTTTATATAAAATAATTTGATATTTTATTATTGCTGCACACCAGCAAATTCATCTTGCCAAGATACTTGGATTTACAGTTGACAAAGTTCTTAGTATTATTTTGAATATATTAGGGGTAATCCTTTGGGGTATACGGCTAATTGGCTATCACTAGAGGGCCGGGTATTTTTGGGGCTTCGTCGTTTTGTGGTTTGGCCCAGGCCCGTAATAAGCCCGGATCGATTTACTCGGCCCGTGCACACATCTACATACTTCCTACTTTGGATATTATCTAGAGCCTTACGGCTTTGTATGACTTTTTTCCAAGCGAACAATGTGTGGACAATGTGGCTGAAGAGGCCATATCTGTCTACGGTTTCTGATGCTACATTCTCCTAAAAAGGCTGCACATATGTGGGATGCAGTCGCTAGGCCGAATTGACCATTTCGTTCATAATTTTAATTTATTTAAATTAAGGCGCCTTACAAAACACAACAGATTAATAAGTGTGACCTTGCACCGTTAAGGCCTTTTTACCTTTCTTGGTCTTTTTTACCGTTTCTGGTCACACTGTTTTAGTTGAGTTCCACACACTTTTAATAAATAGCAAATTCCTGACAGGAATTTTCCGCAGTGGTGGATACTAGCCTTTAACCAAAACTATATTTCAGAATAAATTCGACATCCAAACTGTAAAGTTTTTGATTAGGACGTTGACGTACAATGCACAGAACGTTCAAGTGGCCCAAGCGACACCAAGCCGTAGCCTGTTACGCGCGAACCCCAGGGAAAATAGCAAGCAAACCTCCCGCCCAACCGACCGAGGGGCACAGCCGCTAACGTGCGACACGAAATCACGGTGGAAAATTACATAGAATAAAACAAAATGAAAATAAATCGGCTACAAGTCTTAAAAGTAAATTCAAAATTAATTGCGGCAAATCTGTGAATTTAAGATAGAGGTTTTTAAAGTAGGAAAAGACAACTTCCGAAGGCTCCGTGATCACTGGTAAAGGTTGTTATAATCAGCACAGAGGACACGAAAAAGGCTCATGCATAGAGATAGTTAGTACAACACCGTTTCAAGGATAAGGGGATAAAGTTACGGGTAGGTCTTATCGGGACACTAAAATTAATTTGGCTAGTCAACTCAGATGAGTCAATTTCACCACGTATCAGTTTATGTAAGAAAATTACTCCAAGCATAATTCTACGGTTAATTAAGGAAGGAAGGTTAATTAAAAGAAGTCTACTAGAATACGAGGGTAGTCGGATATTAGGATCCCAGTTTAAGCCTCGAAGTGCAAACACCAAGAACAGCTTTTGCACCGATTCAATTCTATTTCTTTCGTCTTCTTTTATTTTGGCAAACTGCGGATCAATATCCAAAATAAACTTAAATCCAAATTTCTAAATCACTCAAAATCGCTCCCGGGACTTAAGTGGCGCAGCCGACGGCCGGTTGCTATCAGTTCTCAAATCCGTGTGTGTGCAGAGAAAAAATTAAAAAAAAAATAAAACGAAACAAACAAAACAAAAATATATACAAGTGAGTGGCAAGGAAAAGGAAATAGAACTATCAAAAGTAAAGTGAATAATTGGCTCGGCTATGAGGGAATATCAGAGACTGCTGCGAATTATTAAAAATAAAAAATACATAGAAAATTTTCCTTCGTTGAACCAAAATAAAGAAACACTCAACAATAGAAGCCAACAGCTCTGAGGGCATATCAGAGCTAAGGTCTACGAAGAATAAAAAAAAATAAAGTAAAAAAAAGAACAAAAAGAAAAAGCTAAGGTCTACGAATAATTGATAAAAAAAACAAAAAATAAAAATTCTCTCTCAACCACAACGTCAAGGTCATATTGACGTTAAGGATTGAAAACTCGATACCAGCAGCCGAGAACCGAAACGTCGAGTTTATTCTCTATTATATTAACGCAAGCAAATAGAATACACATTTTACACGACAAATTTATTAAAAAACGAGAAGGCAAAGCTAACTTCGACTGTGCCGAAGTTTCAATACACTTGAAAAACTTTACTCCAACTAATTTAACTGGAAAAATATATATAGGATATAGATATCAAATATTTAAAATTTTAATATCATTGATAATAAAAATTTGATACCACAAAAAAACTTTTCTTAGTTAAACACATTTTCCGACCGATCGGTCCTATGGCAGCTATCCCTGTCGTTTTTCTGGGCTAGGTGCAGCCGTACGTAAGCCATCAGGTGACCCTATCCGAACAGTACTACCTTTCGTTCCTACATATACTACTTTTCCGTCAACCACCAACTTGTCCGATAATGGTCGCCATCGGCCTGGCTGATCGGCACAGCAATACCAGAATTTGTACACGAAATGCCAGCCATCCGCCAGGCGGTTTGAAGACTTTTCCGTCAACCATCCGGTTGTCCGATAATGGTAGCCATCGGCCTTGCTGATCGGCACAGTAATACCAGAACATGTACAAAAAATTTCAGCCATTCGACAGGCAGTTTCTAGATAGCCATTAGCTTGGGTATTTGTGTTAACCATCCGGCAGTCTGTTAAGGATAACCCTAAGCCTGTCTGATCCGCATGACAATATCAGAAGATTGCATATGAAATGGCCTATCTCTTTAACGACAGAAGCTTGAATTGTTTGTGCAAGAAAGAGAAATACCGAAATTTCGCGAATTTTTTAAAAGTCAACTCTTGTGAAGAAACATTGGTAAATGGTTATGACGTCAAGACCAACGCTCAATAATCACATTAGATGCGGGCTAAAAGCCGACGATGAAAAAACACGTCTCACTGTTTTCTTCGATTAGAATAGCGAGATGCATTGTGTGTTCCTTCCAAAAGAAATTTTACCTTGAAGTTATGCGCCATTTGCGTAATGCAAGACGAAGGAAAAGTACGCTTTTGTGGCATCACAATGTTTTTTGCATCACAAAAATAAACCTGCTCATACATCGTTGCTTGTTTAGTGATTTGTTGGCAAAAAAAAAATACAGTTATCATGCCACAGCTACCGTATTCCCTTTGATTCTGATTGCAAAAGCCGACTGGAAGACTGGAACATTGTTTGCAATGGACGTTCACATACGGATAACCAACTCAGTAGACTCCATTAAGCCGACGCGTCGTCACGTCTGACCGTTGCTTTAGTTTTCTAAAATTTGGATATTCTTTCTGTTTCCAGTTTAAAGGTTGATGAACAATAACTACAATTTGTATATTTTTAGAAGTATCCAAGTTGTAAATTCTTACTAGGAACTTTGTTAAATTTTTATTTCAAAATTAAATAGCACATTTGGATCAATCAATGATCATAGTGGCAGTGGCGTTGAGCTAAAGCATTTGACTGTAGCACGAATAGTCCCTAGTTCAAATCCCAGTGGGGGCAGGTTTATCAATATTAAAAAAAAACAAGTAAGAAAGTCGGTCCAGCCCGACTGTAATATACTCTGTACAAGGCTGCAAACCGGTCCGGAACCGAACCTCAAAGAACCGGTTCGGTTCGGGTTTTTTGGGTTCCCCGAACCGGAAATTTAAAAATAGTTTTCCGACAACGTGATTAATTGTATACCGCCGTCGTTTTCTTTATATACAGATTATGTTGGGGTATTGGCACTGTCTCGAATATTGTGAAATTTAATGTTAAATTTACTAAAAAATATATATTTGTTATTTTTTTTGTATGTTGTTAGACTTTAAATATAAGCAGTATAAGGGTTTTGCGTAAATACCCAGAGTTGAACTGTACATTCATACATTTGTCCATTAAAAAGCCAAAATCATACATACATGTATGTATTATTACGTTTATGGCATAAACTCTTTGCAATCAACTTCTCGCTTTATTTATTTACAAAAACAATTTTGTCTCTGTATACACATCATTTTACAATTTAAAAATTTTCTAGGCCCATTTCATGAAATGAATTTGCATAAACGCAGAATATGTACAATGTACGTACAAATGTTTGCATGACAGTCTGCACGTTTGAAAAGTACATATGTGTTCATGTATGTACGTACATAAATTTAATTATACATATGAAAAGAATTTCACCTATGTACATATATACATATTTACTTACATGCATAGATACATACATATGTATTAATCATTGCATCGAACATTTCATTTTGATTCCTCAACTTCCTATTTAGCAAAATAACAATCGTGTCTATGCAACAACAACTCCTAGTTGGTTTTTTTCTGTTTGTCTTTGTCGAGAGTTGGTATACATACGCAGACATATCAGACTTGGTCTGTCGTCAATGCCACACAGACGTAAGCCGAAATTATGGCTGTGTGAATCAGTAAGGGAGTGATGCAGAGTGCACAGCGTCAGCCTCAGTCGACAACCGACTCAATTAAAGTTTTTCTGTGTTCTCCGAAAGGTCTGATCCATGGTGAAATTATTACTTGTTCGGCGGTCACCCAAAGCTTATACTTCATACTTTACATATTGTCATTCTCTCCCATTCTCGTCGCCTCACCATGTATAATTCTTTCGTGCTGTCACTGTTTCACTTTCTTGTTGTATCATGATCCCGACGCTGCGACGCGAACGTCAAATTTGGGAGGCAAATAAAAAACAGAGAGAACTTTGAAATTGACCGGCACGCACGTCCCTATTCGATTTTCGCTAATTGTTACAAACAAATAATTTAGTGCAACGACATGACATCAAACCCAGTTTTTGAACATTATAAATATATAAAAAAAGACGATAAAAGTGTGTGCAATACGTGTGGATTTGGAATGACGGGCCGCCACGGAACAAACTTGCTCCGACACATTCAACGCCAACATAAGGAGGTGGCCGTGGAAATCGAAAATTAAAAAAAAGCGCGGCAAAAGAAAGTGAACCAGCAGTCAACACTGACCACATTCGTTGAAATAGAACAAGCCTTCCTAAAATTTAAGTTAAGTGAAGCTCAGTTACTAGACGCGTGTGTTGGAAATAGTAACAAAAATGGGCGACTTTTAAAAATTTTTGAAGACTCTGGATTCAAGAAAATTCTTGAGCCGATATGCAACGCTTTTAAAAAGCCCATTTCTATTAATCGGCAAAATATTCGCAGCCTTGTGAAAACAAAAGCTTCAAGAATTCGCAATGGAATCAGTGGAATTTTAAAAAATCGGTGAGTTACATATTTATGTACATATTACACACATAGACTCGTGCAAACTTGCATATGTACATACGTATGCATGTGTATGTAGTGTTTGTCGCAGATAAAATGTATTTACACAAACACTTGAATGAACGTGCAAGTAAAATCGTATTGAATATAGATTGAGTGCTCGTATATATACATATATGTACATTACATTCATATCTTTGTACTGAGAACATTGTACAATAATATGTATGTACATTGTACATATATTAATGCGAGCATCCTTGGATTATTCAAATGCTTTTCTTGTGTACATACGTACATGTTCAAACTGTTACGTCAAATTGATAATTTTATTTTTTTTTCAGATTGATATCAATAAAAGTGGACTGCGTAAGTCGCTTGGATCGAGCTATAATTGGGATGAACTGTCAGATTTTTAAAGATGACGAGATTCGCATTTACACGCTGGCTATGAAAGAGATCCACGTCCAGCATACGAGACTAAACCTGACAGCTATCATCCATGAAGTTCTTCAATCCTACGATATTTCTCTAGGTCAGATTTATACTATCACTGTCAATAATGGAGCGAATATGGTTCGAGCAGGAGAGATTTTAAATGACAACTGCAGAGCAGAAAAGGAGTGCACGCAAGACGACTGTGATAGCGAAGAAGGGTGCTCATGTGATGCAGAAAATTTTATTGATTTGGACGATGACCAAGTTACTTCTATAGATTCCCTGAGGATTCTATAATCACAGTTCGTTGTGCTGCACACACTTTAAATTTAGTTGTTAACGATTTTTTGAAAGAAGTTCACTTTGATATTAGTAGAGTTCGCGCACTTTGTAAGAAACTCACACCATATTAAATCTATTGCACATAGAAAAATTGAAAAAACCAGTGCTGGACTGTGTCACGCGATGGAACTCAACTTATAAAATGTGCGAACGTTTACTAACTCTAAAAGATTTTTGCGTTCAGAGCTCCTTAAAAGAACTTCATTTAAAAACATCTGAATGGAACGTAGTTCAAAATATATGTAATTTTCAGCAGCCAATTTATAAAACTTCTTTGAAGCTACAGGATTCACAATTATTACCAAGTGATTTTTATTACACTTGGTTTTCTTGCCGATCAATTGTGCTTAAATCTGCTGCAAAACATAGTTTGTTACTATCTAAGTGTCTCGATAAACGTTCTTTTATCATGAGCTCAGTACCAATATTGGCTGGAGTGTTTTAGACCCCAGATTTCAAACTTTGCTAACTTATGATCAAAAAAAAGTTGCCAAGCAGCATATTGCAGACATGCTAAAGCGTCAAAAAGAAATTCTTAATGAAAGTATTTAAAATTCAACTTTAAATGACACCATTTCTGATGGCGAAGAAGAAGTTTATGAGAGCAATAGAAAGCAAATCAACAAATTTCAAATATAAAATCTGTCAATGAAGTTATTGATTCGTTCGATAATTGTCCAAGAGAACATACATCGACAAATGTCTTAAAATTTTGGAAAGATTTTAAAAAGATGAATTAAAAAATATCGCGTTTACTATTCTAGCTGTTCCAGCAACCCAGGTATCAGTTGAAAGAGCATTTTCAACACTAAAAGTTTGTTCTTTCTGATCTTAGAGCTAGTATAGATGAACAGCTCCTGGAAGATATAATGCTTATAAACTTAAACTAAGCAGTTCTAAAAATAATAAATGTTACCTAATGAATATTTAAACTAAAATGATTTAATTTAAGGATATTATTTCTGAATATATGTACACAAAAAGTATAAATTTAATTTACGAATCTAAACGTAAAAATAAATTAATAAATAAAAACATTCTGTTTTGTTCAAGTGAACCGGGGTTCGAACCAGAACCTTGGGTTCAGGGGATCCACGAACCTGTCCGCGAACCGAACCCATAGAATCCTCACGGGTTCGAACCTCCGAACCGAACCTCATCCAACATTTCGGAGGTTTGCAGCCTTGACTCTGTACCTGTTTGTATATAACTAATAACTTGCGGGATATTTAAGGTGTTTTTCAAATTGCGGGGGTGGCAACTCTACTATCGTTCATCTGATCGGAAAACAATGTATGGGGGTTCGATAAGTAATGATGAGTAGAATATATGTCTAGAAGGTTCGAAACACCTAACTCTAAAATTGCGGGGGTGGCAACTCTCTACTATCGTTCATCTGATCGGAAAACAAATGTATTGGAGCTCGATGAGTAACGATGAGTAGAATATATGCCTAGAAGCTTCGAACAACCTAACTCCAAAGTTGCGGGATATTTGAGTTCTTTTTAAAATTGCGGGGGTGGCAACTCTACTATCGTTCATTTGATCGGAAAACGAAGTATGGGGGCTCGATAAGAAATTATGAGTAGAATATATGTCTAGAAGGTTCGAACAACCTAACTTCAATATTGTAGCAGATATAGGGTTTTTTTCGATTTGCAGGGGAGGCAGTGGGCGTGGCAAAAAAAAAAATAAACTTGATTTGCCTGCAAGTAAAAAATATGTTCCATACACCTCAAACCTCTATCTCTTACCATCTCTGAGATCTCAGCGTTCATACGGACAGACAGACGGACAGACGGACATGTCTATATCGACTCGGCTGTTGATGCTGATCAAGAATATATATACTTTATAGGGTCGGAGATGCTTCCTTCTGGCTGTTACATACATTTCCACAATCCCAATATACTCTTTGTACCTTCGGTACAGAGTATAAAAAGAAATATGAATAACAAAAACACAGAATTTTGTTTTTTCTTTTGGTTTGGTCTTTTGTTCGATACAACCGACTGCCCGATGAACAGTCTATTCCGAATGCCATATTCCTAGCCCGAACCGCCTGCCATACGGTTAGTTATTTCCGGCGACCGCCTGGCAGTACCTTACGGTTTGAGGACATCCCATATAAAATCTGGTATGGGAGAACTGGTAAGGTGGGCGCCGGTCGCAGTCAGACCCGGCTGCCATTCTCCAGGCGGGCGGCGACTGAAGGTACTACAGGGATATGCTGTAGTCATCCGATTTTGATAAATTTCTCTCTTTTCAAATTTTTGTGAAAGTATATAAAACTAATATATACCAAGATTGGGGTCGCTACGAAAGAAAGCAAAAAGATTTTCTCACTAGAAGTAGTTTTTTGACCGACCGTTTCTATGGCAGCTATACGCTATAGTTATGCGATTTTGATAAATTTTCCAGAATTATGTGGAAGCATATAAAACAAATATACTACGATTGCAGACGCTACGATGGAAATCAAAAAAGTTTTTCTCACAAAGACTTATTTTTCGACCGATCGCTCCTATTTTGATACATTTTTCCAGAATTACGTGGAAGCATATAAAACTAACATATACCTCGATTGGTGACGCTACGATGGAAAATAAAAAAAGTTTTTTTCACTAGAACTGGTTTTTGGACCGACCGTTTATATAGCAGCTATATGCTATAGTCACCCGATTTTATAAATTTTCCAGAATTGTGTGGACGCATATAGAACTAATATATTCCACGATTGGTGACATACGGTGGAAAACAAAAGTTTTTCTCACTAGAACTAGTTTTTGGACGATCGTTCCTATGGCAGCTATATGATATAGTCATCCGATCCGGCCGATTCCGACAAATGTGCAGCGTATTTGTATTTAAAGACTTTTAGCAAAGTTTGGTCAGGATAGCTTCAAAACTGAGGGAGGAGATAGCATAGAAACAGACGGATAGACGGACGGACGGACAGACGGACAGACGGACAAACGGAAATGAACTCAGCTCGTCATGCTGATCAAGAATATATATACTTTATGTGTTCGGAAATGCTTCCTTCTATGCGTTACAAACATCGTGACAATTTTAATATACCCTCTGCAAGGGTATAAAAAAAAAAAAAAACTTTCGAATTCTTTTAATATAAAACACAAAATAAATAAAACACAAAAAAAAAAAAATTTTTTTACACACACATACATAGAATACACATTTTACACAAAGTTATATAGAAAAAAATTTCAATTCTTTTAATACAAAATGCAAATTAATAAAGTAAAAAATAATTTTATTTTTTATACACACTCAATGATTCACACACATTTATAGCTTAAGAGAAAGCCAAAGAATTGGCACTACAAAAACTTTTGACATTTAAAAAAGCAAAAAAGTTGCAACCGATCGAAGATATTTTTGGAAATGGCTACTTCACCTACTCCAATTCCTGTACCTTCACCTGCTTTTGTAGTGACCCCATCTCAGATTCCCCCAAACTTACAAACACAAACTATGAGTATGCATCCAAGATCAAATTTTCAACACTCTCAGAACTCCAGACGCAATTAAAAACCTTCAAATTTCCGAAGGCAACCCTCGCAAACTCGTTGAATTCATAACAAATGTTGAGGGAATATTAATGCTCATTTCAGGCGCTATCCACACTCCCTACGGTCAAATGCTCTTACGGGCCAGTAAGACAAAATTGAGGCCAGGCAGGTGATTTCTTAGGTGCTAACTTAATACCAATGAGCTGGCCCGAAATTAAAGCAGCTTCTAACGCCAATTTATAACAAACGTACAGAAAGCTCGTTATAAGGGACTTACACTGCTTACGGCAGGGAAATAAGAAAACAGAAGAATACCAGAAGGAAATTTTAAAAATTCAGACGGAACTTTTGAACACGATTTTAATGAACGAAGCTGACAGAAGAGTTGTAGAATCAAAGAAGGCACTCTACGAATCTTGACTCATTCTTAGCTGGGTAGCAAGAACCCCTAGGAGCAAACATTGATCTCACAGCAAGGGACTTAGCAACAACTCTTTCCTTCTGCTTAAAGAGGAAGAATTACTGCTTCAAAGACATTTCAAACCACAGGACCTATTAAAAATTATTATCAGCAAGACAGAACTATCTAAATAACCCAACACAATACTATCAACCACAGCAATACCACGACAATCATTACCAACAATACACATATGCGAAGAACCAGTTCAGACCACAAAAGCCAAGACCACAACCTTGCAGCTATCTTCCTAAGTCTTTATTGTCTTACCAACTAAACCAATATGCTATTGCACAAAACCAATCTAGTCCATTTAATAGACCACCAGTGCAAGAGGCCATTATGCCACCCAAACAGGAAAAGTCCAACAGTTCACGCTTCACAAACTTCAAGCAAAGTTCTAGAACAAACTTTTCGAATAAATCGACCCCACATTTTGACCTTAATATAAATCAAAAATAAAGTTTAAGAGCCTCCAAATTCGAACAAACCGACACCTTGAAGTCCATAACATGGAAATAACAAACGGAAAAAAAGACGGACCGACCAGACATAAGACGGTGCCGAACAGAACACTTAAACACGGGGAAGAATCAAAAGCTCTTTACAGCTCTATGTAAAAATTACGAAGAAATTTTTATACTGGAGACCAGGCACTAACGATTTCGAACCAGATAAAACACAGAATACGAACAACTGATGATATGCAATTTTTACAAATCATGGTACCCAATTGTTCACAAAGAAAGTACAAAAACAAATCTCCGAGATGCTTTACCAAGGTATCATAAGAGAAAGTTACTCACCCTGGAGTGCACCAGTCTGGATAGTACCGAAAACGGGACGCCAGCGGGAAATAGCGTTTAGTTATCCCGACTACCGGAAAAAACGAAAATACAACCGCAGACAGATATCCATTACCAAATATCCCCGAGATATTGGATAAAATGGGACTGCGGAGAGGGTTTTCTTCGTTAAGCACTATTAAGGTTCTGAAGACACAGCGACAGATTCTTTGCTGGGTGCGATGGAAGAAATGAGTAACAGTTGATTGTTGTACTGAGACTAATTTATTGATCAAACATACTGCTATTTATATCAAAAACAATGGGTCAAAATTGCTTATAGTTAATTACTGATTATTGTTACAATTGGTAAAAGTGTTGATTGAGAAATTATTATTATTGGAGAAATTTAGGTTATTGTAATATTAAGCAATTCTATAAGTTGCTTGCCCTGTGGTGAGGGAAGCAATTGCAGTGTCAGCAAGAAATTCTACTGACAATTCGGCTTATTGCATATGCATTATATCTGACTCGGCGGTCAACGGTATTTTCGCTAAATGTTCTGACCTGCCTTAATGTTTTTCTGTTTCGTATGTTTGTGTTTAATTACATAATTAATAAATGTATTTATTACAATTAAATAGCTGCGACCGAACATTCTCCCGGCCGTTGAACAGTTGTTCAACCATCGCTACGTTTAATGTAAATCGGCGTGGGTGGGTGTAGGCATGGATGATTCGCAGACTTCCTCTGCAGTGGTTGTGGTAGTCCTGGGTTTCCATACCAGATGTCTGCTCTGTTGGGCGAGTGTTTGGTTCCAACATTGGGTTTTAGATGTGTCAGGCTGGCTGATGTCGCCAAAGCGAGCGTATGTCGTTGTTACTTCACTGATTTTGGTACCAAAGGTGCTGATACTAATTTCTGTATTGCGAGACGAGCATCCAGAGGCCAGTGATAGGCGGCCAGTTCCCATAAAGTCGTATAGTTGATGGAATTCCGCTGCAGACCTGAAGTTCGCAGGTTGTTTGCAAAGATCCAGGTGTTCGGGTTATGGGTTTGTGTCGACATTAACTACGGCCTGCTGATCAAAGCAGATATTATTCGTTATGAGGTAGTGTGAGTAAGGCCATAGACGATCTCTATGCTTGTTGACAGCAATACGTAA
>JAEIFT010000981.1:0-24808 GCA_018904225.1 Lordiphosa mommai | reverse complement strand
AGATGATTTCACATAATTCTTGGAAAAAATGTATCAAAATCGGATCACTTTCTATAGCATCCAGCTTTACCATAGAAACGTTCGGTCAAAAAACTAGTTCGGTGAGAAAAACTCTTTTGTTTTTTCCATCGTAGCGTCCCCAATCTTGGTATATGAGTTTTATATGCTTTGATATAATACAGAAAAAATTTATCAAAAAATCGGATGACTATATTATATAGCTCCCATAGAAACAGTCGGTCAAGAAACGCTACTTCTAGTGAGAAAAACTTTTTGTTATTTATCGTAGCATTCCCAATCTTGGTATATATTACTTTTATATGCTTTCACATAACCTGGAAAATTTTGATCTAAATCGGATGACTATAGCATATAGCTGCCAAATGAACGATCGGTCGGAAAATGTGTTTTTCAAGAAAATTTTTGTTTATGGAATTAAATTTTTATTATGAATGATTTAAAAATTTTAAATATCTGATATCTATATCCTATATAATATTTATATTAATGGTTAAATCAGTTGGAGTAAAGTTTTTCAAGTGTATTAAAACTTCGGCACAGTCGAAGTTAGCTTTGCCTTCTCGTTCTAACTTCAAAGAGTTTTTGGCTACGTATATCGATTTACGCGGCTTCAATATAAAGGCAAATCACGCTCAAAAGGTCCCTTGACAGTGGATAATATCAAGGGTGGCACGCATATCTTCTCATTAAGGATATTCAGCGGATCCATTTTGCAGAGGAATATAAAAAGTTTGAGCACCAGGAAGCAGCTGTCCCTAAAGTAGCAGCTGATCTCATTGCGTCCATTCATTGATGAAGCGGAATTATTGCGTGTTGAAGGGCGTCTCTCAAATTCTCTGCTGGACTATGAAGCAAGACATCCACTGCTTTGGCTAAGCATCATCCGGTAACCTTCGCCATCATCGACTTTTTTCCACAACAACTTTCTGCACGCTGGACCACAAAGTCTACCCAAGCTGCTTTACGTGAGATTAGGCCATTGGAGGGCGAAAAACAGTGGCAGCCTAATCAACAAATGCATCCGATGCTTCCGACTCAATCCAAAATGTCGAGAGATTAAGGCGCCTTGGCCAGCTGATCAGAGTTCAGCCTAATCGCCCGTTCTTCATACTGGAATTGACTTTTGTGGACCTTTTCTTCTCCAAGTCGGAAGTCAAATCAGGCCACCTACAAAATGTTATAAAGCCATTTTTGTCTGTTTCTCCACCAAAGCATCCCATTTGCAACTGGTAGAAGACCTCTCCACAGCATCATTTTTAGCTGCCCTAAGGCGATTCATCAGCATCAGGGGTGTTGAAGCCAACAGATCACAGATCACAACAGCATCACTGATGTGTGACTGGCTCTCTTTTTTCCCTAACGGGATATATTCATTCTGATAGAATTGCCAATGCACTTTTAAGTCCATGAAGGCATTGTAGTTTTAGTTTTAGTCTTAGTTCAAAACTGAAGTCGAGCAGAAGTAAAGATAATTTGTTAAAGTTGAATAGCAGTTTTTTTTTTTCTCTAGGAACCCTACATTTCTACTAGCGTTCATACTTGTACTTTATTTACCAACCACCCCCCGACACAACATTTGGTCCTTCGAGCCGGATTTCCCAGCCAGACGCCTTGACTGCAACTACCTATGATTTGGTGGAGAAAGATAAGTTCTGTAATTTATATCATAATTTATATTTCTCAATATATGTACATACTTAGATACATATATCTCAGAGAAAATCCACTATATTTTTCTGTCCTCCTTGATCTGATCACCTTCCTACTGCTAATTTGCTTCCATTTTTTGTCCCAATCCAATTCGAGAAGAAGAATTGTTAAATTACAAAATTAACATACATTAAATATACAAGTTACGTTCATTCCCATTCCCATTCGTTACCCGGCACTCCCATTACCCATACAAACAAACACACCCCACAACTTTTGTTTGCCATTGCCGTGTATACATAAAAAACAGAACAGTAAGAGAAAGTCACGCTCAATTATATAATTTCTCACGTAAATTGACCGTTTAGACTGATAACTTTAAGTGTGCAGGTTTTTTTCAAAATCTGGGGGGTGGGGGGCAACTCTTTCGACTATCGTTCATCTAGTTGAAAAAACGATGCAGGGCTCGATAAGTAATGATGAGTTGAATTACCCTAGTACATAACTCGTAAAATTATAAAATTTGTATATAATTTCCTATTAACATAAACATATTTATATTAGTCACATGGGAATCACGCGTGATTTCTGTTACCTGAGCCATCTCAATTGCATCGCTCCTATCATACTTGGTCTTTGCCTCCTTACACAAATATCTATTGGAAGAAGGGGAGGGGGAAACTGAAAGCGGCGCTAATGCCGTCAAGCCAATTCCAATTGGGAAATTACTATTGCCCTCTCGCTCTCTCTTTCTCGTAAGTGGCTGCGTGTTGTTGTTGTCGTTGCATTAAAATTTTCATTTACATATAGCGCCACTATTGTTCATCTGATCGAAAAACGATGTATAGGGGGCTTGATAAGAAATGATGAGAATATATGTCTAGAAGGTTTGAACAACCTACTCCAAAATTGTGGAAGATGTTAAGTTTTTTCAATTTGGGGGAGGCAAGGGGCGTTGCAAATAAAAACTAAACGATCTGCCTGCAAGTATAAGAAATATATGTTCCATACACCTCAACCTTATCTCTGCCCACCTCTCTGAGATCTCTTCGTTCATACGGACAAGACAGACGGACAGGACAGACAGACGGACAGACGGACATGGCTTTATCGACTCGGCTGTTGATGCTGATCAGAATATATATACTTTATGGGGTCGGAGATGCTTCCTTTTTTGCACAAACCCAATATACTCTGTGTACCTTCGGTACAGAGTATAATAAGAAAAATTAATATAATATTTACCATATTATAGTGACACGTAATACATTTCCCAATTCCATTTCGTTCTACATATTTGCAAAACACACACACTTACAACTGGATATATTTGTATGCGCTGATCTGCATGTCATTGGACAGCAATCCTACTCCCTCCTACTTGCAGCGATACTAAATCCAGAAGTGTGAAATTGTTGCAGATCTCCAGTTCAGTACCATTTCCTGTACATAGAAAAATAAAAAAATTAATATAATATTTTCCTCAGCCATAGTGACGTGTGTACTTGTTCCAATTCCATTTCGTTCCTACATATTTACACCCACACCAGGGATAAAGAAAAATTTAACTCTTTTGTTTTAAAATCGCACACTTATTTTATTTTATCGCGAATGTGTACTATTTTGTCAATCAGTGTATCCACACACGCCAATTGGCGAAAAATATATATAAAAAAACTTTAAAGTTGTATGTACATACAAATTGGCGGCCTCAATACGTTTGTGCATACATACCGGCGATCGCATATCTAGTAAACAACACAAACACTCGGTACACATTTGCACTAAAAATTATTGCCCGAATTTAATAAATTATAAACATATTTATTATAAACATATTTATTTTGGTCTATTTATTTTAGCGAGTTACAAAAGGTAGAACAATCCGATCGATAAGTAATCGATAACTCCAACCAACATAAACTGAATATTCAAACGTTTCCACTACTCGCGTTCAAAGCCAACATCATCATACATTATATTCCGGAATAAATGAACAAAAATAAATAGAAAACAAAAAATTTACTTCATCCAGTCTGATTTTTTTCTTCCTTATGAGAAGGCGGCCTCAAGCGTTATATCACATTAGTGAAAAATATCCGTATTAAGCAAGGACGGGAAGATTTATTTAGCTGGGCGTTATGCAGAACGGTCGATTACAATAGAAAAGGAAACATTAAAGTTCCGTAGCCAAGAGTGCCTCTTCATCGCCAAACCCGCCTGCCAAATACAGTGAGACACACTAGAGCTCGAGTGAATCCTTAACTCCGGTAAAAGGCTTCTAGTCTCCAGCAAAATTCCAACAATGACCATATCCTCACTAACCATCAACAGCCCGTCATCAACATGTCCTTGTCCGATTTCATCGCAATAACTGACAAACTAAGTCAGTTTGAGTCGCGTATTACCAGTCCAACATAGACGAAGCGACTCTCTATACGCTGCAAGTACGCACGCGAGCCTTGTAAAAGGTCTAGTGGGGAGAAAAATTGAAAATGGAGTATGAGAGAGTCACGAAAGCCCTTAATGTCAAGGGTGTGGCAGTGATGACGTCCAGGTTGTGGAAGCCAGTATGATCACTGCTACTCCGTGTACGAACGGTGTGTTGCTAGGTTGAGCGAGCAAATAGCACAAGCACCCTCTACAAACAGACAATCATGTCTTCTCAACCGTTTCCTGTCCATTTCAAGAGGCTGCAGCCTTCCCCATCGACAGAGGGTTTCCCATGGAGATTATTTTCGTGGCTAACTTTCCGAGATTTATTCTCTGCGATTTATATAGATAATCCACGGCTAACTCCAGTGGAGAAGCTGTTTCACCTTAACGCCAAAACTGGAGGGTGAGGCAAAGGCAATTTTAGCCAAGTCTCCGTCACCCACGATGGTTTTGAATCCGCGTGAAGGCCCTCTTGATCGTTATGAAAATAAGCGGTGTTGCAGTGAACAGTCAGCTGAAGATTCTGTTTAATTTACCTCGCAGTTCGTCCGAATCAGGTGCCGCCTAAAAGACTTCCAAAGCACGGTTCAAGTCTGTCTAACAGCACCCGAATTTTCCAAAATATCGATAGAAACTGGGACTGCCTGTTAGTGTTCTATGCTCCTCTAAGCTACCAAGGCACACCTTGTCGTTATGGGAACAGTCGTTGTCCAACAAACCGAAAATACCGTTATGGAAAAGATTTGAATGAGTTCCTAACCGAACGGCATCGTGCATTAGAGGCAATTGAAGATGTGAAACCAGCTTTAGTTGCCCAATCCACTTCAAACCTGAAAATCAATAATGCACCAAGAAGGTCAACACTTTTGAAGCAAAGGTAGTTCCGAAGGTAGAAGCTGCGATCTCTGCGCCAAAGAGAATCACCCAGTTAGGGTATGTCCTCGTTTCCTCCAGATGACGTTTAATGAAAGATCCGGTTACATACGACAGAAGAAGCTGTGCTTAAATTGTTTCTCTAGTAGACATCAGTTCGGGAGTCCTAGTTCCTCTCACTGTTTCACCTGTAAAGGGCGTCACCAATACCCTCCTCCATCAGAAATGATTCCTCACCCACTACTAATCCAAAAGACCTAATCAATACAGTCCACTTCGTCGCAACAACAGGCAAATGTGCAGAATTTCTTTGCTAGCAACACCCAGGGCGTGCTTTTAGGCACAGCTATAATCCATATTTTACACTGGGTGTCAACTACACTGCACGCGCCTTAATCGATTCTGGATCCGAAGCTTCTTTTTTCCGAGCGAATGTTTAAATTAACAAAGTTGCCTCACCAAACTGTACAGGCCCAAGTTTCGGGGACTCAACCAGGCTGTTTCTGCTCGGGCGCGTAAGCTCTGTCATTTCCACATTGTCCCGATAAATAGACCGAGATTACAGATCGATGTATCTGCATATGTACTTCCCAAGCTAGCGGGTGATTTACCGTCCTGTTCCATACGCGAGTGTGCCTTAACTAATCTGCCCAACATTGAGTAAACCGATCCAACATTCTCAAGGAGTTACGCAAGTTGACGACTAATAGGGGCAGATGTTCTTCCCTCTATCCTTTTGAGCGATTTCCAGTCAAAGATATGTGGCACTCTCGTAGGTCAAAGACTATATTTGGTTGGATACTGACAGGCCCTGTACCCGCCAAAGCGAGCAAGTCGATCGCATCATTTTCCACGCAAGTCACTGTCTGTCAAGAGAAGGCACTGGATGAGCTGCTCACAAAGTTTTGGGAGGTGGAGGATATGCCGGCCAGTGTGCCTAAGGAGTCCGATACTTTCTGTGACAGAATTTCATAGAGACAACAGTAAGAGACGACAGCGGTCGATATATAGTTACTTTCCATTCCGTGACCCAAAAGTATATGCTTAGGTCACTCACTGGGGAAATGGTCGCTTAGGTAAAGCTCCCGATTTGAAGACGGAATATGATACCGTCATTCAAGAGTACTTGATAATGGGACACATGAAACAAGTTCCATCCGAATCCCAATCCCAAAATTTACCTTCCTCATCATGCCGTTATCAAAACAGAAAGTACAACGACAAGGGTTAGAGTTGTTTTCAATGCTTCATGTAAAACGTCGAATGGTCAGAGTCTTAATGACGTCCTTTATCCAGGTCCTGTGCTGCAGTCGGACCGACCCTTCAACTGCTTAAATGGCGTTTTTCCGGTATGTCTTCAATGCTGACATTACGAAGATGTATCGTCAGATCATTGTCGATCCGAAGCACACTCCTTTCCAGCGTATTTTGTTTCGCAATTCTGATGGGGGAAATATGCGACTACGAACTCAACACCATCACCTTTGGTGTCAATTGCGCTTCTTTTGGCAATCCGAGTCCTCCAGCAACTTGCCAACGATATTAAAAGTCAATTCCCGTTAGCCAGTGACATCATCTCACAGTATATGTATGTGGATGATGTGCTTGCGGGAGCACAAAAAAGGAGCAAGCAACTCTGGCCATCCAAGAGCTGCGTACTGCCCTCGATTCCGCTGGGTTCCCTTTGCGAAAGTGGACATCCAACGAAAAGGGTGTGTTGAGTCCGATTCAAAGATCACCTTCTCGAGCTGACTTCCTAGAGATCGAAGAAGCCAGCGTAGCAAAGACGCTAGGAATCCGATGGCAAGCGAACTCAGATGAGTTCTTCTTTGCAGCTTCGGAACTGACTAAAAAGAATTCCCACTACGAAACGCGAGGTGCTGTCACAGATCGCTCGATTGTTCGATCCAGCAGGATGGCTAGCACCCGTAATAGTCAGCGCGAAGATCTTCATGCAAGAGATTTGGCTCCAAGAACTCGCTTGGGATGATCTCTTGACAGAACAACTTGTGCGACGTTGGCAAGAATTTCTCCACAGCTATCCTCATCTTGGACAAGTCCGAATTCCAAGGTGGGTTAATTTTCAGCCCAAAGCAAAGATGCAGTATCACGGGTTCTGCGATGCATCACAGCGTGCATATGGGGCTGCCCTTTATGTGCGCATTGAAGTAGACGGGCACGTTTCCTCTCATCTCCTTACAGCCAAGACTAGAGTAGCTCCTGTTAAGACGGTTTCCTTGCCACGATTAGAGTTGTGTGGCGCCGTGCTTTTTGGCTGAGCTTTCAGCAGCCATCATTCCGCAGTTGTCGGTCGATAATGTCGAATCTTATTATTGGACCGATTCAACTATAGTTCTAGCCTGGCTGAGTAAACCCCATGCAAATGGACGACTTTTGTGGCGAATCGGGTTTCTAAGATTACTCAGTCCACTGGGTCAATAGACCATTGGTCTCATGTTCGATCCGAACAAAATCCAGCTGACCTAGCTAGTCGAGGGGTTGCTCCCTTGGATTTAGTGAACAGCAAATTGTGGTGGCATGGACCGGAATGGTTACAGCTTCCAAAAGACCAATGGCCTATTCCAACAGAAGTAGTCCCTGAGACCGTTCTAGAACAGCGGGCTGTCAAGTGCAATGTTTCACTATTGCCATCAGAAGACATTTATGTACGATTCTCCAAATTCGACAAGATGTTACGGGTCATGTCGTACGTCTCACGCTTTATCCAGCGATGTCGGAAGCCAACGTCCAATTTTCCGAAAGAACTTAGTAGCAGAGAGCTTACCGAAGCGCAAGAACGGTTCATCCTACATACTCAGCGGAAAGATTTTGCCAATGAGTACTACTGTTTGCTAGAAAAGAAGCCAATTCCAAAATCCAGCTGTATTTTAAATCTGAACCCCTTTCTCGATAACAAGGGGGTACTCCGATCCTGTGGACGGGTAAGAGCATCAGAGTCGTTGAGCTATGATGAACGACATCCAATTATTGTCCCTTCCAACAGTGTTTTTCTCGCCTTCTAGTTCGTTTCGTCCATTCCATTTCTCTTCATGGAGGCTGCCAGTTAATGATGAGGCTAATTCGAGCCAAGTACTGGATTCCAAAGCTCAAGACTCTCACAAAATCCATTGTGAACTCCTGTAAGGTGTGTATAGTGCACCGGAAAAACTTCAAACCCAATTAATGGGTGACCTTCCTGTCGAAAGAGCCACGTTCTCCAGAGCCTTTCGGCATACCGGTGTCGATTTCGCAGGGCCGTTCGACATAAAGAATTACACCGGACGTGCGTGCCTGATAACAAAGGGTTACGTTTGCGTTTTTGTGTGCTTCAGCACAAAGGCGATCCACTTAGAACCCACTTCCGATTTAAGCTCTGAAAAGTTTCTTGCCGCTTTCGCGAGGTTTATAGCAAGACGCGGCTGTCCTCATCGAATGCATTCCGACAATGGCCGAAACTTTGTGGGAGCCTCAAAGGCGCTCACGAGGGATTTCTTGGAGGCAACCAAAACCCTCGTGACATCCAAATACGCCCAGCACAACTTATCCTGGCATTTCAATCCACCCGGTGCTCCGCATATGGGTGGTCTATGGGAAGCAGGAGTCAAAAGTTTTAAGACTCTGTTTTACAAAGCCACATCCACCACAAAGTACACGTTCGAGGAGTTAGCCACTCTTTTGAGTAAAATCGAGGCGTGTCTTAATTCAAGGCCAATTTCTCCAATGTCCGAGGACCCCACAGACCTTCTAGCACTCACTCCTGGTCATTTCCTCATTGGTGGACCCCTTCTCTCCATATCCGAGCCTGAGATAAAAGAATCTGCTCTGTCCATTATAAATCGTTGGCAAAGGCTTAAGGCAATTAACCAGCAATTCTGCACGCGCTGGAAAGAGGAGTATTTGAAAGAGTTACATAAGCGCACGAAATGGCAGTATCCTAGCAGAGATCTCCAAGTAGGAGATATGGTAATTGTCAAGGAAGAGAACATCCCTTCGAACGAATGGCGACTCGGTAGAGTAATAACTGTATATCCTGGGTCTGATGGCAAGGTTCGTGTAGTCGATGTCCAGACATCACACGGAATGCTTAAAAGGCCAATAGTAAAACTGTTGTTACTACCCACTGAAAATTCCATTCCTAGTCCGCAATAGAAGCTTTCCACTATTCCTAAAGTATAACCTATTGCTACTTCCTAAACTGTTTCTGTTTCCTATTGAAGTTTCCATTCCTCTTTACGACTTTCTCCAGAACAAAGAATTTAAAATATATATTGATTTAATGTTTGTATCTCTCCTTCCAGTACTTAATTGGGTTTTTTTTGGTTGTTTCGCATAATATGGCACCCCGCAAAGCAATGGCACTGCAGGATAGCAGACGTCCTCGAGGAACAAGATCCTTCCGATGCCGAGTCTGCCGGGGAATCCACCCGCTTAGGCACTGCAGCCGTTTTCTGCGGTTGACGGCTGAAAAACGCCTTCGCGCAGTACTTATTAATAAGTACTGCGCCAACTGTCTGGCACATCAGCATTCAGGACGGTCTTGCCTAAGCGGAGACAGTTGCCGGGTGTGTGGCGAGAGGCATCACACTCTGCTGCACTTCCGAGAAAGGGCTCGATCTGCTTCTCCGCAGCCGCTCTCAGCATCCTCACGGTCTTTGTCCGTTTCCGGGAACCCTCCAACTCTTTCGGCGCTGCTCCAACATAAGAGCACCAACCTGCTTCCCACAGCCTTGGTTCTCGTGGACAATGGCGAAAAGACCTTCGAAGTGGGGGCCTTAATCGATCCGTGCTCCCCAGTCAGCGTGATAAACGCATCGTTCGCATCGGCGCTTAAGATGCGATCCATTAACGTCGGTGAGGAGATGGTCTGCACTGCCATGGTCAGTCCAGTAGGCGATCGAGACGCAGGTTTCGAAGTCCTGTTCAAGATGGAGCCAGGACTGCAGATTCGGACTCCTTTGCGGGTCCTAGGAGATGGTGTGCGGGACAAATTTAAGCACATTACGCTCGCGGACGAGTGCTTCTACCGACCTTCTACGATCTCCATGGTGCTAGGAGCAGATGTGTACTCCAATATTATCCAGGAGGGTTTCCTACCCAGTAAGAATGGTCTGCCAGTCGCTCAGCGTACCATATTCGGCTGGATTCTATCCGGGCCGTGTGTGCTGTAGGTTCGATCCCCCCTCCCAATTTTCTCTTGCAATTCCTTGCAAAGGGGGGGAGAATGTTGAAGCCAACAGATCACAGATCACAACAGCATCACTGATGTGTGACTGGCTCTCTTTTTTCCCTAACGGGATATATTCATTTCACCATAGAATTACCACGTACTTTTAAGTCCATGAAGGCATTGTGTAGTTTTAGTTTTTTAGTCTTAGTTCAAAACTGAAGTCGAGCAGAAGTAAAGATAATTTGTTGAAGTTGAACATCAGTGTTTTTTTTCTCTGGAAACCTACATTTTTTACAACGTTCATACTTGTACTTATTTACCAACCACCCCCCGACACAACAAGGGGGCAATCCGAGTGCCATTTGGACCGATAACGGGACAAATTTCGTTTAAACCAAAAACAGTAATGGGTTTGGTCAACATATTAAAAAAAACCTCAAAACAGCTTGCTTCTCACCGCTTGCAGTTCCTTTGGGAATAAATATAAATTTTTTCCCGCCGATCTCTCACCTTGTGGTTTAACTTTGGTATAAAGCTATAAAGGAGCAAACTATTTACAGAGTTAGTTGGAAAATCTGTTCTAACATTTAACGAACTGCGTACTCCTAGTTTGTGAAATTTCTGCAATTTTTGAATTCACGGCCACTTTGTCCCATTTCAGAAAATCCAACGATTTTGGGCCTACCTTGCCGGTTACATTTCTCACTCAACTAAACATAACTAACAAACCAAAAAAAAAAAAAATCAAAAAAAAAGTCGGGTGGAAGAAAGGTAAAAAAAAAAAGAAAGCTTAAGGTGAAAGGGGGACTAAACTTCGTTATTATTATTGGGAAAAAACGCAAAAAAGGGGGGTACCGAAACCCAACTCTTAACTTCGCGGCACCCTCTCTCTAAACGACGACAACCTTCCTCCTTCTCCACTGGCGTCTTAGCAGGGTGGAAAGCACCATTTTGGATAAGTGGGGAACATAGGAGTAACAATTAGTTAGAGTAAATACTTGTTAATAAACATTTTAGTGATTTGAGCAGGCCATTTTGTGTTTTTTTTCTTGCTTTCTTTTAAACTTTACTTTGGCCTACTAGGTTTAAATTTCACTTTAAAATATGCTAAAGCCACTGCCTAGTAATAAAAGTAGTTTTAAAAATTATATGGACATGAGAAAGCTATGTTCTAAATGGGTGCAGCGATTACTTACAGTAATTATTATTTAATCCAGTGCTACACAAAAGTTTTGCAGAAATAAAATAACGATTTTGTGTTGATTGAGATTGCCATAGCTAAATCAGGACCGCATCACTTTAGGGCTTACAATAACCAAATAGGGTCCAGACCACAAAATCTTTTTTCTAGATTCAGTCCCCTCGATAGTTTTGCTGTTTCATTTTGTTAATTCCATATGTTCTCTATTATGTATTTACGTAAAGATCACAAATTTTGAATTTTTAACGATTTCAAATAATTTTCTTCGAAAAATAATGTATATCTTAAGTTTTAATTTGTTGCTTTCAAAAAGGGTCAACTTTTCTTGAGTGAATAAAACTCTCAAATCCAATATATCACGGTGTATTCTGAAGGAGCATCAGCTGCATAATATTTATCCAACTTTTCTTTTTTGTGTTTCCTTCGCCGTTTTACCTCTCAAAAAATAATGTTTTATTAGAGAACGAAAATCCAGTTTTTCAACAACAATAAGCTGTCAAAACAAAACAAAGGGGCGCATCGCGCTGAAATTTGACATGTCCGCCTAAATAAAATAAATAAAAAAAAAAATAAAAAAAAAAAAAAAAAAAAAAAAAAAAAATAAAAAAATAAATAGAATTAAAATTTTATTAAAATTAATAAAAATAATAGAGTTACAATGCCCTAAATGAAAAACATGTGACGATTAGACAATGGGACAAGAAAAAATCGTTACTTAAGAATTTAAATGCTTCTTTTCTATGTAATCATTTTCTTTTAAAAAATGTATTGCGGGTTGACTTTAGAATTCTTTTGACTTCGACAAAAAATATTATGAGTATTCTTGTCTTAAGATTTAATTGGGATTGAATTAAGACAATTACGACCTACTAGGATGATCATCGTCTTTTGTGCTTTGTGCTAGAAACCCCAGACGAAATGTTGCTCTTGCTGAGGGCTACGTTATTCTGTTATGTTCACGTGTTTTTGCTTTTGTCTTTTTGAGCTGTGTTAGTTTTTTGGTATTATTATGATTTTAATGTTAATTTTTGAATTCAAAATTACTAAAATTGTGCATTTATTATTTTTTATTTTTACAAACATTTTTAATTATTGATGTGCTACATACTGTGGGTTATGTTGGCCAGTGTGGTTCATGTAAATAAAAAATGTTTAATTGTTTTTCTATTTCCATTTTTCTCCAACGCGTTTCGACGTTTTTAACTTCTTTTAGGGAGCCTGCATTTATTGACAAACAAAGTGTTGCATTTAGTTAGAAGCCAATCGATAGTTTAGCTGGCAGAGAAGTCACGATCGGGAAAGAAGAAGAAAATTAATTAAATTAATATTTATTAATAGGAATAGGAAGTGATTAAGTGGAATAACCGGGTAAATACCCTGAAAAATAAAATTTGAAAAATAAATTAAAACCGTGGCCGTGCTGCTAAGCAAAAGGTGGCCACGGATATTTACCGCCTGCTGCCCTACACATAGCTGAGACGTCGGAAGGCCAGCAAATACTTTTTGCCGAATCTTGCCGGTGTGGCCGGGACGTCTGTCAGTTCGCCAGGAGAGCATTTTTATACCTAGGCGTATCAAATCCCTGGACCAGTCATCAAATTTCGCCCAATAGTACTGGCCGAAAGACGGGAGCCGTCAAATCCATCCATGCAAGTGAGTCCGTTCCGAGACCGGCCCAGCCGTATATAAGAATATTTTTGTGGGAAGCGCCCACCAATTTGCCCTCGCTGAAAGGAGGGAGGGGTGCCAATCGAGCAGCCCTAAATAACCAAGAAAAAGAAACGATATTTAGATTTAAGTTAGACAACCAAAAAAATTAATAGTTTTAAGTTGAAGTCCCATTTACCTTAGTGTTCATAGCATCTCCTCTCGCTCTCCTAAAGAGAGAAAAAATTAGATTTAATCCGCAAAAGAAACCCGGTGATGCATGAGCATAGTTAAATCCTGGCTTGCGAAGTCCAAGTCACCTATATCTGCATAATAGTCCTTCATATTGCTGATCCCTCTCCCCTTTTCTTGCCAAAAGAGCTCTTTAGGTAGTCTAGGGTAGTTGTAGACCATCGTTGCTGTTAAAAAAAAAAAAAAACAAAAATATAGTAGAAGAATTTATAATTAGAAGGAATTAATATTTGTATGTTTATGGATATGTACGTGCCCAGGTTTGTAGTATACGATTAGCCATTCAAAAATAAGAGAGGATAATTTGAATCCAAACACATGTTACGCCGGATCGTGACGGATCCATAGGGAGAGGTAAGATCGCCTTACATCCTTCATAAAGTAATTGTATTTTTTGTTGTGATTTTCTCAAAGCCTGCAAAAAGAAGGAAAAATATCATGTTAGTATATAAGTTTATTTATAATAAATGGGTATTCACTAATTACTCGTAAAATGGTAAGTGTAAATGGTAAACTCCATAAGTTTACGACACAACAACAAAACACATGAAAAAAATACAATCTTTCCGGGGATCCTGGGGGTATATTTATAAAAATGCGTCGTAAAATTGTAAAGTGTTAAAAATCAAAGTATCGAATAAATAAACTTAGTATCGTGTGTCACTTCTTAGCCTTAACAAGCTACTTTACATTCGAAATAGGCGATGGCTAAGTGGGAGGCATGATGGCTCCCTTTTTGTAATTTGTCGGTTCAAATCCCGCAAAGACAAAAGAGGATTGTTTTTTTATATTTTTGTGTCTTTTTATGAATATGTTATTTATTTTTCTATTCCCGTTATTGTAGAGTAAAAATTGTACACAATTCTAATGCAATCAAATTTTGGAACAGGAAGAAAGAATTCCCGATCCGCTAAGTATAAATATTCTTAATCAGCATCAAAACTATACAAGTCCGCCGTCTGTCCTCGTACACCTTTCTTATTTGGTAATAAAATCCCGAAGGAACCCAAACTTATTCCCGATTTAAGAAAATAATAAAACTAAAAAAAACCCCCCACATCAAGGATCGAACACACAGCCATCAGTTTTAGAGTTATGCAGGGCCAGCGCCCTACGCCACCGACCTAGGACGTCAGTGGCCCCCCTAGTTACCAACCATTTTAGGACTAGTGAAACCCTCAATATATTGTTCACGTGAATCTGAGTCGTCATGTGTTGTTACATTTGTAGTTGGAGGGGGGTTGAGACGCTATTGACCGCCATGGACTAGGCCGAGTCATTTGGAAGCCGGCATGATGGGCAGCTGGATAGTGGATCCGCTGCAGGAAGGGTGGGTGCACCAGGATTTCGAGTTGGAGTCCTATTCTGGAACATAGGGGCAGGCAAAATTTGTTAAATGTAGATGTGTTGTGTGTTTATTTGACTTAGCTGTTAGTGATGTGTGAATATAGGTGTTAGTGATGATAATTGTAGATGTAATGTGATAGTCGTGATTGTTCGGTCTGCTAGGCTTTGGGATGGACCTCACTTATGAGATCTGCTGAGCCAGCCGGCGTAGCCTATCGGGGACAAAAAGCAGAGCCGTAACAGTATGGCGCCCAATCGGAAGAACATGGTGGCTGTGAAGTCACAGCCAGTCTTCCCTAAAAAAAAAAAAAAAAAAAATTAAATCGGCTGTCAAATTACGTCTACGAGTCCCCTATTTGCCAAGGTATCAGTTCTCCTGATGACTTATGGGCATTTTGGAGTGACCCATAACCGCGCAGGGTATGAGCTGATATTTTGGTCCAAGGAGGAAGTAGAGTAGGCTGTGCAATTCGAAAGGCATCGGTATGTCGCCAACCTTTTTGAAAAAGGATGGTTTGCGACCGGGGCCATGGGGTTAAGAATTGTACAAAGAAAGAAACCTGAAAAAAAAATAATTCATTTTGTAATATAGAGTAGTTTCCGTTGTCTCTTATGTACGTACTTACTTACTATTTGTCATGTTTTGAAGTCGTCAACAATCGAAGACGATGCTGACTCTGGTTCCCAGAGGCGTGCGATCTGGTGACCAAGGATGATTAATGGTCAGTCCTGCGATGCACAGTCGCACAGCATCATCGTGCGAAGGCGATAAAGAAACGAGAGCCAAGTAGGTTTAGGAAGAGTGTTCTGGATGCCGTCCATCAATAAAATTGAAGGATAGAGCATCTAACATACACTCAACAAGCAGAAAAGTCAGTTCCTAATAGTTCCAGAAGAGTGTGCAGTAAAGTGCTGGTAGAGTCGTCCATGGTTGGATAGTAATCCATTTCCCCCTCCATATATTAATGATCGTGTCTGAAAGAATAGAAAAAAACATAATTAATTGAGAGTAGCAGTATCCTGTAGGTGGGGTTCAAAATTGCATTAAATAAATTTTTCTATGTTATTTATTAGTTCTATTCGTTTTTCAGCGATTATTTATTTAGTTTTTGTTAATTTATTGCTCAGTATTTATTTATATTTATTATATATTATATTATTTATTATTATTCAATATTCATTTATAGGGGATTCAATATTTATTATTTAAATGCCCGTTGGCTATTGTTTGTTTTGTTCTGAATTTTTGTAAACAACTAAATGCCCCACGCAGTCAGATCTTACGCTCAAAGCTTTTATCTTGGGAGCTTTACCACTCCATCTGAGCTGAGCTTTCTGCTGCAGCTGGCCATCGGCCGCCGCCAATTGCATTTTACCTAATGCAACTCCAGAGATCAGCAAACAAACATTTAAACATTGATAAAACCCGTAATTTATTAATTCGAAAAAGTGTATATATCGTTATATTTCCTCAAAACAATGACGTTATGTTGTTGTTGTTTTTCAATTTTGTCTTTGGTATTTGTAAATAATTTTCTTGTACTTGTGTGCGCTTTATAAGCATATGTTATTTTGTTGTTGTTTTCAGGCATTATTTTCGCAATCGTCTGTTTGTTAGTTAAATTGTCAACATATGGAACGCTGATGAATTGTCGCGGTTCCTCTGTATTTGATTTGTTTATGTTTTTTGTTTTCAGTTTTCCTTTGGATTGTTACTTTCCTTTCAAATTTTTTTGTACATGTGTTTTGTTGTTTTTGTGAACTGTGCAAGCAGTTGATATTACTGTAGAAATTGTAACTTTTACGTTTTAATTTAATCATGCATTTGTTGTTGGAATCGACAACTGATGGAATAGTAAATTTACCTACATATATTTTAACTCACATTTTGTTATTGTAAAAATGTACTGTTACTACAGTAACTATACCATAGAAATAGTAGCAAGCGCGACTCCTTTCTTCAATTCATTTATTCGACTGACTGCTTGAGCCACCTAACCTTCGCTTATGTTTATGACAATGTTGCCTAGCTATGTTGATAAGCGCATAGCAACATAGAGATATTCGACTGAGAGCATTTCAATATGACATTACATGCATTTGACATTTCTAGCTTCCTACTTAACTCCATTAAACATCTTATAAAACTTAAACAATCTATATAACTATAAAACTATCTTAACGTAAGTGTTTCAACATGCCGAGTTTGATGTGCGTACTTCGGCCACACGAACTTTATTGTCCTCTCCTGTGATAATGCGCGTCACGCGTCCTGTGAGCCATCGTTGAGGTGGTAGATTGTCCTCGTGTATGAGCACGACGGAACCGATCACCAGATTGGGCGATTGAGTTGCCCATTCATTCCGTTGCTGCAGGTCGAGTAGGTAATCCCCGACCAGCTGCGCCAGATCTGCCTGAGCACTGACAGCTGCCGCCACTGCTTCAAAAACCCGAAGTTGGCCTTGCTGGTTACTTCCGTCTGGCTCGGATTCGTGCGGCAGCGAACGAAGAGGTCTGCCGACAGCAAATGTCCCGGTGTTAATGCCTCGCCATCGTTGGGATCGTTGCTGAGCGCCGTTAGAGGTCGAGAGTTGAGCAGCGCTTCTATATCCACCAGATGCGTATTGAGCTCCTCCTGCGTTAGGTTCGCGTTGCCTACGCCTCTCAGTAGCCGCTGCTTGGCTCGGTGGGATAAACACCCACTCTGTTCCCTTCTCTGCGGCGTACTCCACGATTCTCCTTTTGTTGTGGTGAAAACGTTACGTAGAACCTTCAACACGCTGCTCGCTCCTGTTAAGTTCGTTGCGTTGTCGCTGTAAATTCGCTCTGGAGCGCCTCGTCTGCCCGTGAACCTTTTAAAACAATTTAAAAAACAATCAGTGGACATTTTTCCATTAGGTTCAATGTGAACAGCCATTGAAGTGAAGCAGACAAAAATAGCTACATATGTTTTGACAGGAGGCCTGCCGCGGATTTCAGAACTGACATGAACTAGTCCGAAAAGATCCACTCCACTCACAGAAAATGCAATTCCTGGTCGCACTCTATCTTGTGGTAAATGGCCCATTATTTTTTAAAAAAGCCTAAAAGTATACCACACTTTTTTTTGCTCGCTTAATTATGAAAATTGAAAATTACTTTCCTAAGAACAATTTATTAAACATTAGTTCCTAGTTATATTAGCTGTAGATTATTGATGAGTTAGTAAAAAAAAGAACGAAACTTAAATAAATTATGTATGAAATAATACTATCGATTTGTCATCACAGAGTCGCTACCCATTCGACTCGATATTGTAGCGCTGTCAGATGTCAAGTGACTTTTCTAAAGCCCAGCTTCCGTCTTTCCGTTCGGGACCGTCATACAGTACACATCGTGCCACTCTTCCCATTTTTTTATAAGTCGTGGTCCCGCAAAGAAGTACAAAATAGGCTTTCAGTGCAGTGGCAGCAGACGAAACGCAAATAAAGACACAAATATAACCAAAATAATAAAGAGAAAAATAAAACAAAACCTGAATCGAACGGGGAAATCTTCAAATAGTGGTGGTGCAGGTGCTTTATGTAAAACCATCCGCTCATGCATATTTGCAGGGAGTGGCCCCAAGTGTTAGCGAAGCTAACCTCATCATTGGTTATCCAGTTGCCGATCTTTGCACGCGGCGATCGAGCTATGAGGCGATGCTAGCATCCATATAGAAGTACAGCAAGCTCCCCCGAGTGTCTCAGAGCTCAGTGCAGATGCCCTAAGTCGCACTTTACACTTCCCCATAAAGTCTCACCGCGAGTGTCCAGCGGAGTCTCAATGCAAGTGCCCTAAGAAGTCTCACTTTAACCACAAATTGGAACTCATAACCCTAAACGTGCATAGCAACACCACAAAGCACTCCAGTGTCCCATGTGTGTGTCTCATTCTTAAGCCAATAGCGTGATCATCATCATTAACAGAAGTCGAGGAAAAGTGATGCTCAATGAACACCAAATAGCTTAGGTTTTGGTTTAAATTAGTTTTATTTTTTTTTAATTTTTTTTGTTTTCTTAAATAGATTTAGTCGAATGCAAATCTAACGACACGAAGATAAGTGGTGCAAAAGTGTAAAATAATCAAAAACAATGATCATTTTCTGCCTTTGTGACGAGCATTCAATGTGTGTTATCTAAGCCAACCAAAAAATTTTTTTTTAATCTGAACCAAATTGCACAACCCTAAACCTAAACAAAATTACAGCATCCAACTTAATTAATCATCAAACCAGCATGAAAGATCTTCAAACGAGGGATTTGGATTAAAAACGTAAGTTAAACAAAACAAAAACTTGATGGCCTTTTCTTTGTTTTGATTAACAGTTTGCCCTAGCCGATCGGCGTCAGCTACTGATAAGCGATCGCCTCTTTCATCTGCAAAAATGATAAAAACCGAATGAGTTGTAAAGAGTGATTCGTAAATAACTTGTTTTGTGCACTTTGTTTTATTCTTTGCAAACCCAGCCACAGTTAAATTGATCAACATGGTTAACATGACTTACAATACACATGCTCAATACACTGAGAGAAAATTTTGATCTAAAAAAGAAAATTTGAATTTCAATCTACTAATAATCTTTTGAACTTCATATCAGTATATAAAATTATATTATATTATATTATACCCTATTATATTATTATTGCTATTACTAATGTTAACTTTCAGCTACCCTTTTCCGTGTCCGTATTCTTTTTTTGATAGTTGTTTAATGAATCAAATAATTAAGTTAGTTAAATTTTGTGAATAAATAATTGGAAGTGAATATGAACTAATTTGTGTCGTTATGGAAGCCATGTCAAACAGAAGTAAGCCAATGTTGTAGTTGTCTCTGGATGAAGGGGTCGTTTTTTTTGTGAAACTAAAGCAACTTGCGACCATGGTTGGGTGGGGATAGCTAGCGATGCATAACACCTGAAGGCGCTAGCTAACGCATCCGGAGATGCTACCGTACTCCTCTTCTCTCTTTCACTATCTTAGAGATTTTCTAATCTTTCTCTTCTCTTTCTGGGGAAATCTCTTTCTCTCTCTCGCTTTCTATCGGTCTTTCTCTCTCCCTGTCCTGTCTGAATGGAAACCAATAAAAATAATAAAATAAAAAACAGGTCAAGTCTCTGATCGGTCTCTAATTCTGGAACAATAGCATGCGAAATCAAAATTAAAATTTAGCACCAAGAAGAGTTCGTAGAAAGCAGCGGTCTTTTGTTGTCGCACCCCCCCGTTGCCGACCAGAACAAGCCGGAAGCTAGCGCGTGCTCCGTACTCGCTCCTACATATACCTACGTTGCATGCTACAGTTAATTTTAATTTTTGGCGCCCAACGTGGGGCCTAATTCCGGCTGGCCCAACCATCCTAAAAATTTTTAACGTCAATAACAGCTAGACACGTTTTTTTTAATGTCAGTTTTAGTGATAGATAAGAGACTTGAACACAGTGAAAGTGAATATTAGATATTAGCATTGCTGATCAGTAATGCAAGTATGTACGTGGTACATATTATCAATCATAATAGTGTAAGAAGATGTAGAGGTTCAGTGGACAAGTTCTACGCCTTGGCGCTGATTACAAAGTTTTGACAAAATTGAAAGTATTCGATTGACTTATTGTGATTGGCTAGGTTAGCTAGTTAGTTGTATCCGATGCTGGAGAAAGGTTTAATGTGGACAAGATCTACAGCCTTGTCGCTAAAGAAGCAACAATAATAGCAACATTATGAGATACCTGGACTAATACTAAGAATCTTGGTGATAGGTAGCTAGAAGATTAGGTAATAATGTGGACCAGAGCTGCGGCCTAGCTCGCTACATATTGCAAATGATTGCCAAAGTCCAGGGATGATTGTCTTTGTTTTTTTTGTTTTGGTATCATTTAGGTCAATAAAAGCTTGTTAGTGATTTAGTGCTAGGAACCGGATGACAGAATATGATCGTCTGATTAATCCTTCATCATATTACTTAAACAAAAGTTAGCGCTTGACCATGTGTTTGTTGGCGATATATACATCATTAAGGTCTCAGTTGATACACGGATGTGGTGAAAAAACTGCCAGAAGTAGCCTGTGAATTCTTATTGGTAAACAAATATCGAATTTGTTTTCTATATTTCATTGGTGGCAACATTGGTTTACAAAGGTGTGGCGGCTCTTATTTCTTTTTATGAATTTTGGTTTGAGGAAATTATTTTTATTTATACTTAGGGTTCACGACAACTTGCTTATTTGATAACCTATTGAAAATAATATTTAATCTTCATCTGTCGTGAACACACTTTGAGTAAATTTCTTGATTATTAAAACTCAATAAATCAGAGCCAACTATATTGAAAAATGTATGTTACGTAAATTTAAAATATACGAAAAGATAATGGCTTAAAATAATATGTGATTGCATTTTATGTAATTGCAATCGTTAAAGGTTCTTAAAGAACAAAAAAAAAAAATAATTATAGACCGACCTTACCGTAATTTGAACTCAGGTTTTGTTGACTTCCAGTCTCACCTTAACCTCTACACCATTGTCACCAAGGTCGTGAAGCTTAGTGTGCTTTATAAAATAGTGGCGCTTTATCATCAAAATACCACAATTTGGCACCTAATAGGTACACACTGTTTGAAGTGTTTACCAATACTGAAATTACTTAAACAGGCAACCACATGACCCAGCTCTAGGCTGGTCATGTCAGCTTATTTTTCGGTAGTACATTTTGTTGTTGGAGATTTCATTTTTTAACAGGTTATCTATTAACAAGTTGTCGTGAATCCCCTAACTATTTTTTGAACAAGATTTTGGATATTTTTTTCATTTTTATTTTTTTGAATTGTTTTTGTTTTGGCTCAATAGTTTTGGAATTATCATGCCGTTGAGTCACAGCTGGAAAAATTTGGCTCAAATAAGTGACCCTTCGCAGGTTTGTTGCATTTGTGCTGGAAAACAATCGAATACCAAGCACAACTCTTAATCACCAGTTGCAATCACGCGTTTCATCGGGTTTGTTTTATAACAAGAGTTGGGAATAGGAAAATTATCCTCAGCCAAACATCGTTGCAATCTTCAGTAACAAATTTAACAGAAGAATCGACCCAAGTGAAACCGTCAACTTCGAGAGCAATAGAACCTACAAATATGACTCGATCCAGAACAAAGGCCAAACCGAGGGCTGCTACTAGCCTCGAAACGGAAAGTAGCTCAAGAAGTACCAGTTATTAGAGATTCGCAGGAATCAGTCCGGCTAACTCCTACAGCAAGCCAAGGCAATGCAATTGCGGAAGTGCATTAGCTGAACAGACCCAGCTCATATCACAAACTATAGAAGCAGGTTTCAACGTATCTCATCACGACCAGTAGTAACCGAATCCAGTAGTTAATAATGTCCAAACCGGAGAAAATCAATCGTTTGAGCAATTGTTTCAAATACCTCCTCGCGAATCAGTAACAGCAACTCACAGAGCTACAGATCAAGATCTGATCATAATAGTCAGGTTATCGCGAATTGGAAGATTTTCGGGACATCCATCCATCTCAGTCGACGAATTTATATACCGAGCTAAGAGCCCGCGTAGCGTTGGCCAACAAACTGTACCATCCATTATCGACACATCTATTTTGAAGTTCTCCGAGCCAACCTTTTGCCTGACATACAGCATGAAATTCTGTGGGTTCCTATTTCAACCATTGCGCAATTGCGACACATAGTTCGTACGCGTGAACGGTTCATGCAATCAGTGGCAATCCCATTTCTGCAACTCAGATTGCCTCCGAGACGCATGGTGCATGAGTAGCGGCTCCATTCGACAGTACGGAAAATGATGATGGCGATGAGGAAAGATTTGGAGTTAGCAGCATACACTGTCGTGCTGGAATTGTGGTGGCCAAGGTCATCGATACCAGGACTGTGTTGGGGAGCGCAGGTGTTTTGTTACGGGTGTGGCAAACCCGAAACCTATAAGACCTGGTGTAGTAGTTGCGTTGCAAAAAAAAAAAAATCTCAGTAGGGCGTGCACGGTCAGCTATGCACGCAAACGCTTGGTCTCGTAAGCCAGATTAGCGGACTGAAGTTCAAAACGCCTCAACCATACTACAAAATCTCCCGGACATACTTCTTGCACAAACGTGTGCTACACATTACAGATATTTTTTTTGAAAACAAAATTTCACGTCAGAGAAAGGGTAGGATTGCTTATAGAAACAGATGCAAATTAAAGAAAGAGGCTGCATTCATCAGTGGTCAATTCGCAAGACTACAGTCCACAAGTGGAGGTACTAGAGTTAAAAACGATAAGTGGGTTAATCGATACGGTGTCTCCATCAACAGTAGAGGAGGATCGCTGGTACAGGAATTGGTCGAGAAAAAGCAAGCAATGGTACCAATTCAATCTACAGTTCGAACCGCAGATGGTAAAAGCTAAGCTATTGTAGGAAAAATATCAACAAGCGTCTGTTTTCGAGCAAAAAAAAGTTACAATTTTATATAGTGCCAACCCTATCTCAAGACCTATACTTAGGAATTGAGTTTTGGACTAGCTATAACCTATTGCCTGCATTGGCTGCAACAAACTTCACAGTCCAACCAATGATTAATTTTGACGAGTCGTCACATATTTTATTATCCGATAGTCAGAAAAGATTTAGTAGATGCTATTATATTGTTTCCATCCTTTGCTGAAAAGGATTAGGTAAGACGACCTGCAACCCATGACATTGATGTGGGCCAAGCTGGCCCGATTAAGCAGCGACACTACGTTGTTTCGCCAGCAGTGGAGAAACTTATGTACGAGGAACTAGATAGGATGCTAAAAGGCGGTGTCATTGAAGAGTCAGACAGTCCTTGGTCTTTTCCAGTGGTTCCCGTAAGTAATGGTGAAAGGTTCGCCTGTACCTGGTCAGTCGCAAATGAATGAGGTCACTGTTAAAAATGCCTATCCCATGCTTTTGATCGACGGAATTTAAGCAGACTTCCGAATGCTTAATTCATTTCGAGCATCGATCTAAAGGACGCGTATTGGCAGATTCCCTGAATGAGAAGGCTCGCGAAAAGACAGCCTTCGCAGTACCTGGCAGGCCACTGTATCAATTTTCTGTGATGCCATTTGGGACTGTCAACGTTGCTCTCAAACGATGTCCAAATTAATGGACAAAGTTATCCCGCCAGAACTTCGAAAATGAAATTTTTATTTCCCTCGACGATCTGTTGGTGATCTCAGATTCGTTCGAAAAATATGTGTCAGTATTAAAAGCATTAGCAGAAAGATTGAAACTAGCAGGATTGACTATTAACGTCGGTAAGAGTAGTTTCTACCTCAAAGAGGTCATATCTGGGCCAGTAATTGGACATGGTATGATACAAACTGACCCAGTAAGCTCGAAGCGATCGGTCAATTTCCGACGCCGCGCTCGGGTGAAACAGGTTCGACGATTCTTTGGGGTTAACAGGGTGGTGCCCACAAGTTTATCAAAAACTAGTGCTGGGGTGGCTGCTCTCATAACAGATACGCTAAAGTCAAATCGAAAATTTGTCTGGACAGACGAAGCTCAATCTGCGTTTGATGAGTTAAAGAAACAGATGTGTGAAGCACCAGTTTTGCACAGTCCTGATTTCTCTGCTCCATTTTCTATTCATTGTGACGCCAGTCATACAGAGTTGGCGGCGTTTTGATGCAAAAAAGATAGTAGCGGCACCGAAGTCCTACCCTCATTCATGTCGCGCAAACTTAACCGTTGTCAGCGAAACTATTTGGTGACCGAAAAGAATGCTTGGCGGCTGTAATGTGCGTTAAGAAATTTCGCGCCTACGTTGAAGGCCAAGAATTGCCAATCGTCACTGATCACGCCTTTAAAAATGGCTGATATCCCAGTCGGACCTGATTTCGAGATTAGCTCGATGGGCCCTCAAACTCCAAGGAATGATTTTTAAAATATTGCATAAAGAGGGAATTCAAAATGTTGTGCCGGATGCACTTTCAAGGGTTCATACTCGAGGATTTGTCTGCGATCTCTCAGAAGCGTTTTTAGATTGAATTCAGAGCAGTTTGAGTCAGCTGATTATAAATCTATTAGGAACGAGTTCTGGGCAATCAATCTTGGATGCCAGACGTAAAAGTTATAGACAAATATGTCTATAGAGCTGAGCTGGACTGAGACCAAATAGCTGATGACCTCTGTTGGAAGCTGCGGGTTCCCAAAGATCTTGTATCAAG